>CAJVRM010000518.1:110888-195028 GCA_911693285.1 Hymenoscyphus albidus
TCAAGCACAAAACCCATCCCCTCCCCCCCATCCATCACACCAAACCCCAGATCCTGATTCTGTCCCCCAATCCCCTCCATCATCCCAGTATCAACATCCAAATCCACATCCATACCCCCTTGAGGGCTACAATCAAAACTATGATTATACATCGGACCCTGATTCTGCATGATATACGGCGGGAGGGGTCCAAAGATCTGGCCCTCAAGATCATCGTAGAGCGGCACGTCAGGAGCGGTCGTCCCGTTACCGACCATGTAGATGGACGGATCAGGGATTTGGAAGCCGAGCATGTTTTCTTGTTTGACGTCGATGTTGCTGATGTTGCTGTCGTACTCCATCATGGGGTGGGAGGGCGGATAGGCGAAGGGGTCTTCGGTGCTGAACATCATGGCGGACATGTCGGGGAGGGAGGCGCTGTTCATATTTGGATTGAGGGAGGGTTGTGGATAGGGGTGTGAGAAGCTGTTGTTTGTATTGCTTGATTCGGGGGTTCCTACGGAGGACATATCGCGAGACATATCGGAGGGGGTGAGAAGCTCTGAAAAGGGCTTTTCCGTATGTCGGAGATTGGGGTTGGAGGAGGTTTTTACGGTGAAGCGAGAGCCGTCTAGAGAAGCTCTAGGACTGCGTGTTTGTGTGACGGCTGGAGGTGTTGGGAAAGTTCTTGCTCTTATAATGGAGGTTATTGCTGGTGCGAGGGACTCATCCCGGGAAAGCTGCGAGACCGAGCTCGTTTGGGGCTCAATGGTGGGTGAGGAAGCAGAACGCTTGTTCCTTGGACCCTGGGCTGATTGGCGATTCTTCTTCAATCTCTTGGGTAATCTTTCAAAAAGTGGCTTCGTGAGTTAGTCTGAATCTTTCAAATAAGCTTGGCTAGTCATATCTACCTTGAGTGCCGCTGAGCATCTGTCGGCCGCTTGGCTCATTCTGGCAAGACCTGCAAGAGCATCCTTGCCGTCATTCGCATCTGCGAGGATATCCAGACACCTATCGCTGTCGGGTTGTTCTATAACGTAGAAGACTAGTGACAAAATGGAAACTAAAAGCAGTTAGTGTCTAATTGATTGATATTTTGGGATAATTATTAAAAGCTTAGGCTATAGCTTGAAAGGATTTGGGGACTTGGGACCGAACGAGGAGATGATCATGGGACTTACAAAAGGTCGTGTACATGGTAAACCAGTATGCACCCAACAAAAGGCCTCGCTTCTTCATCTCCGTCGTAATATGAACAATATTTCTCGATACACTCACGCAAGCAGCTGCACAGGCATAAGACCGCTCATCGAGAGTTTTACCACTCGACGCCTTATGAGAAACATAATGAAGGAAGGGACGGTAAAGCATCATCTGTACGTGTGCATAGGCTAAGCGTAGGAGTTGCTGGACCCTAAATGCTGTTAGCCTCGTTTTCTGATTGGTAAAACATAAGTCCTTCGAAAGGTCATAATTGGAACACAAAGCATACCTAAGTACATCTGGTGACGCATCGCCTCCAGGTCGAAGTTGCATGGGCAGTTGATCCTGCCATTTCCTCAAATCCTTTTCAATCTCCCTGATTTTGATATGGCTGATAACGTAGGTAGAGCTGTTATTCCCATTGACGGATTGTTCGACGCCTTTTGTGGGATATATGTACTTGATCACATCCGCCAAGATAGCCATTAGTGCCGTATGTGCATTCGAAGCCGCATAGAGAGAAGTCTTTCCCGGTGGCATGGGCAAGATGGAATCTTTGGTGATGTATTCGTCGTCAACCTCAATTGGGAGAACTTGGTCAATATCATCCGTACTGAGCATCTGAGGGAATCCCAACAAGGCAGAAACATAAGTATCCATCTTTCGGACAATCCAGAACAATCTTCGTCTGACTTCGCGTTCAATAGGATTGAACTTATGGCTATGTGTGAGGTTACGATGCAAACCCATACGGAGAGCGGACCTCAGAGCAATCCCGATGTAGGAGTAGCAAGTGCTCAAATTTGACGAAGACTGCAGGAAGAGAATCATGAAAAGGATGGTCTGTAGCGATACAATATCGCGACAGTCGGTAATATCCACCATTCCGCGACCTTTCTGAAAGTATATGAGCCTAGAAGAATTTTGTTAGTTCGCATTGACAAAGATACTTGACCAGTGTAGACATTAGTCGGAGAACAGTGCTTTTGAGCCCGACATCGTGCCAAGAACTAGCCGAGCGATTTCTGGGTGTAATAATTCCAAACGTTTATGAGAACCCGTCAATCTATTTGGCCGCTCCAACGAGCTGCGAAGATTGCAAATGTTTCTTCAGCAAGAATCAATTAAACTTTAAACTAAAACTCAAAATTCGTCTAGATCTCTTGATTCAGATTTGCGCCCATTCGAAACATGTGCACAAATCTCAACTGTAGAACCGCTTGATCGGGGATTTTGAGGGTATCTAAGAAAAGAAGTGATTACTTACCCTCGATTTAGCCCCTCCTTATATTCTACGTCAGCATGAGAGAGTTTGTCGGTATCAAAGATGGAACCCAATCCGATGACAACATACAATAGAGCCAACTCATTGCTTATTATAGGACTCGACGAATCATAAATTCTGTCAACTATTTCATAAAATGTTGGTTGATGCACAAAGCGTAGTAGAGTGCATGCATAGTTCAATGAGTTTGCACACAAAGCTAAGGCAGTCTCTTTGCTTGGTAAATCCATGGCAACACTGGCACTTGGGTTTGTGATGCCTAATGGATTCTCTCTTGGTCTTCTCGGTAGAAAAGGAGTGCCAGGCTTCTCATCATTCCCGAGTAGATCTCCAAATTGCGCTCTCAAAGAAGCGTGGAAAACTGTACCGGACGAACCTCCCTGCAAGATAGATTAGCACCCGTAGCAAATAGCTCTAAGAGAGACCAAGGGAACTGATGCAATGTATGGTTGATGCTTGAGAAAGACGAATCAATGAATGCAACAATGAACTGAACTTACGTGAAAATCCCATCGTCCCTCTTCATCAAGGTCCAGTTGACCTGTCAATGCAATCATGGAGGATAATTGGGCATCCTGTTCGGCTCCTGCAGCCCTGCTCTGTGAAATCTTGGCATCGGAAGCTTGTCCTTGTCGGTCAGCTATGATGGCGTCAATATTTGGGTCGTCTAAATCAACGTCTGGCAGAAACGTGCGAAGCAACACTTCGGCCTTCTGCAACCGTTTCTCCAGAGATTCGATATACTGCGGCGCTGGATTTCTTCTCCGGTTCGAAGGTTGATCATATGAGCAATCTGCGAGAATGTTACTATCGTGTCATTCAGACCCCCTGAGGATTTCCCCGGACATCTCCACCTACCATAGCTGTACACGGTGCAATGCGTACATGGTTGCTTGCCATCGCATTTGATTTTCTTCCTCCTGCACTCGTCGCATGCTCTTGTTACCCGTCGTCTTTTCTGAAGGGGATTTACGCGCGGTGTCTGCGAAATCGGCGTCCCTGAGGCGGGTGATGATGCTTGCCAGGCAGAGGACTGCATCGAATTGGGATCATCATCGACATTGGACTCGGGCGAGGTGGTTGTTGGGCTGTTCGTGGAGGGGGCGATTGTCACGGACATGCTCGAGGTGTTGGTCAGCCTATTGCTTTGGTATGCGATACGCCACCGCGGGGTGTGGTCCAGGTTGCACAGAATATCGCTTCCAGGAACTCAGCGAGCGAGTCACCAGTCTGATATGTTAATGAATAAGTTGCAACTAGGTGCAAGACTTGCAAAGACGATGTTCAGGTGTCAAGAATTCGTTTGCAACTTGGAATGGGGCAAGGACCGTTCGGATGTGGCATCGATGGGGTGGAATTAGTGACCTGCCTTCCTGCACCGACTTTCTTATTGGGACGTTGACGTTTTAGTAATGGAAGACTATTTTCTCTACTACTCCAAGGAATCGAAGGGCGCGGCGTGCATATGCCCAGGTTGGTAGTAGTGGTAGTACCAATTTGTATGAACAATGTTCTTGGAGTTGGCTTTCAGAGCTGCTGGTAATAGGCTGGGTACAGAAGTGTTTACGTGGACGGTTGTGCTCTTCCGTCTATTGAGGAGTATAAAAATTAAAAACGAAGCGTAGTTTTGGACTGAATTATGCCTCGACTTTCGAAGAAACACTCACAAGATGCTGCAATTTTGCTGGGCTGCAGAGATGACTGCTAAAGGAAGGAATCTGATGCGAGTGAGCACTGCTCAGCCTCAGTTGGAGTGCAATTATTGCAATAACTACCGTGGGTACTACTAGGTACGGGGTAGAGAGAGGGTGGGGCGAATGTTCGGGAAGGGGTCCAATGCCTACCTAGGTATGCAAATGTTGGAGTTTAGACGTAGCCAATGGAGAAACTTATTTGCTGATGAACGCCAGGATCGAAAAGTAAATATTTGCGAGTGGATGCAAAAGATGTCTTGGTGTTCTTGGGGGACCGTCAGCCAAGCATATATAGAGTACTTCTATGCTTGGTCTACCACTTTCAGAAGCCGTTGGAGGGAGTTTGTAGGGAGCTATCGTATCGCTGCGCTGCTTTCCATTCCCCTACGAGTTCTTTGATACAAAACAACCTCTCAACCAATTGGAAAGCTCGGAGGCCTCGACCCCGTTAACTCCATGTATTGCTCCGTGCTCCGTCTCGCTCTCACTTGCATCCGATGTTAGTGCCGATGATGTCCAAGCACTTACTAACCTTACTAACACCAGACAAGGATGTGCTAAGCGGGTATGATTACTCAATAGAAGTAATTTCAAAGTGGCTACGAGTACTTGAGTACCAGTACGAGTACCTAGGTAGGTACTCATCCATCAGAAGTATTTGTCTTGGAGACCAGAAACCCGCAAAGAGTGTAGTGAAAGAAGCTCTTCTGGAAAAAAGAAGAAACTCCACATGTTCTTCTCCGACATGCAAGCCAGATACAAGCAAGTACTACTGGTCGATCATTCTACCCACTCTTTCATGCAGGTCTTGATTCGACATCAAGAAGGGGGAAAGCTCTCAAACTTGCTCGGCAGACGCTACTTTACTTTCCTAATTGACTTTTACAGTACACCATGGTGGAGAGCAATTCCGCGGACCGCGCTGTCAAAGTCGATACTGATACTGTAGGAGTACTGGCACGGAGACAGTTGAAAAGACTGAATCATCAATGTCAGGGCCACTTGGCAAAGTTTCCTTGGATGAAAATGGCAGAATGTCCAGTCATCTCAATCCCATACTCGTGTAATACTCGAGTAATAGAGAAGCAGGGCCACCAACGCGGAGACGAGGTGCATAGTCTGAGGCTGGTCGGGTTACTGTGACTGTAACCACACACCGCATTCAGAAATGGCTCAATCGCTCCTTCTTCATTCTCTCATACCTAGGCTGCTAGGTATCGCTGCCGACGGAGATCAGCACTCACCCGCACCGCATGTGGGCTTGCAAGTACGCGTACTCGAGGTACTCGATACACCTACTCGAGTACTGTGGCAGAGCACTCGTACTCCAGTACCCTACGCCAAAGCCGAGATACGGCTGCACTCCGTCATAGCTTCTTATTTGGCCTCAGAAGTCAGGCAGTGTGCACTCTTCATCGGCTCCAAAGGGTGCAGGTGCCCTTGCATTGTTGCTCCCACAGAATTGGCTTCAGCTGAATGTCGTGATGGCTGAAGGAAATTGCATTGCATCCTTCCTTTTGTAGCAGGCGTGAGTGTACCTATAGGTACCGATCCCTTCTTTCCCAAGTGACCTTCCAGTTGCTCGTAAGGTAGCGAGCTCATTGCGTGCTGTGGGCTGTGGTGCTTCGACCTTCGACCCCTCAGTGCGAGGACTCAGCTCAGGACTATATTTGCTCGGCTGCCCCTCAACACAAGCTCTTCCTCCTCTCCCATCACTCTCCACCTGCAATTTCTTTCTTCCTCCACCCCCGAACGCCTCCAACCCGTTACCAACAACACCATGCCTATCGATGAACCCCCACCATCCAACATCCACAACTGCACCCCTCACCATTTTGGTCTCCCCGACCAAGGAGCGGGACCTGACCTGACGTAGCCAGAATACCTAGGTACTTGACCTACCTAGGTACTTGACCTACCTAGGTAAGGTGGACTTCTTACTAACATGGTGGGTTGAACCCACCGGTCTTGTTGCCAGCTCCAGCCGCCTGCAGCTGAGCACCAAACCGCCATTTGTCAATTTGTTGAAACTAGGCATTATGATGCCACCAAACCTGGCCAACAGCTGCATCCAATGCTTCGTACGAGGCTTCATGCCCCTGATCGAACCAAACATGTGGGTTGGCTTCGAGGCTCGGAGGTGGTAGATGGTGGGTGTGGGGGTGTGCTGGCCTTCGTTTGGTCGTGGCTTCCCGTGTCGTTCCAGCTTGCCTCGAGCTAGCTTTTGCTTGCAGATTCTGTAGGTCTGGAACTCGCAACTTTACTTAAAATCACTCAGTGCCCTCACCAAAGTCCTCTTTATCACGTTCAATTGTTGGACCATTCCCCACGACTAGATTCACTGCCAATCTGGAATACGATTGCCGGTTTGAACGGACGGATAGAAGCATTACTTGGAATACAGACTGCTTTCGCGGAATTTACTACCTACAAAACTACTCCCAATCGGAGCGAAGAAACTATGTCGACGAAACCTATTTTCGTGGCTACCCACCCACGGGCTTGCAGCACTGCTTTTGAACGGGTAAGCGTTGGAAACGTTGCACATCTGCCCTCGCCAATGACTAACGAGTCACTCGCAGGTTTTCATGACCCGTCGTGATATTCTCACATGCGTCCACGAACCATTCGGAGATGCTTTTTATTTCGGCCCTGAGAGATTGAGCGCCAGATACGAAAACGACGAGAAGGCTAGAGAAGAGAGCGGCTTCAAAGACAGCACATATAAGACCATATTCGAAAGGATTGAGAGAGAAGGAAAAGAGGTTCGACCCAGGCTTTACTAGAATTATCAATCCAAGTAGCGATCGTGTCTTTGGGATCTGTCATGATGTTCGAAAACAAACAAAAGGGGCAATGCCGGGTTTCCCACGGCGAGTGCTTCGGGTTATGCTGGAAGTTTTTCTGCCTGCCCTAGTATCTGTCCTTTGTACATCCACCTGATATTGGACTGTTATGAGGCATGTCCCAACTCTCCATGATTGCATATCAAATGAGAGCTTGGAAATAATACCGATTGAAAACTTATACTTTATAGGGAAAACGTCTTTTTATCAAGGATATCACTCACTATCTTTCTCCGCCTGACGGAAAACTTGCAACCATTGCTCCTTCGCTTGGAGGAAAATCAGCCAAAAAGGGGGTGGGAACAAATGGCGAGACAAATGGAGCTGTGGGTGGGGTGTCGGAAAATGGAGTCAATGGTCACTCCAATGGCGCCGCCAATGGACACGCCAATGGAACCAATGGCAAAACCAAGGCACCCTACCCATACGACACGGCTCCTGAGCCAGGAAATCCTACAGTCGTGCCCGCTGAGATCTTGAAACAATTTCACTTTACATTCCTTATTCGGCACCCTCGTTACAGTATCCCATCATACTATCGTTGCACCATTCCTCCATTGGACAAGGTTACCGGATTTCATGACTTCATGCCATCTGAAGCCGGATACGATGAACTTCGACGTGTGTTTGATTTTCTCAAGGCTGAAAATCAAGTGGGACCAACTCTTGCCGGTGGAGAAAAGATCATAAAGGAAGGAGAAGTTACAATTACCGTAATCGATGCAGATGATCTTCTGGATGATCCAGAAGGAATCATCTCTGCGTATTGTAAGGAAGTTGGTATTGAATACTCGCCTAAAATGTTGATTTGGGACACTGAAGAGGATCATGAAAGAGCTAGAGAAGCTTTTGAGAAGTGGACAGGTTTTCATGACGATGCTATCAAAAGTAACTCTCTTAAGCCTAGAAGTGCTGCTCATGTAAGTTTTTTTTCCCCATTTTTCCAATTCTTCTTGCGCAACGCCAATGTCTTAATGGCAGCGAGGGAAATTTGAATCGCAACTAACCAACCCTATAAGAAGAAGAAGGATAAACCCGTCGATCTCGAAAATGAGGAATGGAAGCAGAAATATGGTGAAACGGGACAGAAGATCATCCGAGAGACGGTGGATGCTAATCTCGCCGATTATGAATACTTGGAATCCTTTGCGATTAAGGTTTAGATTTAGAGTCCCTGTTGCTTGTGGCGTTTTGGTACAAAACACCAAGCTGCTGAGAATGGTATATGTAGACTTGGACTTGATGATTTGTTGGAGGGATGGAAGGATTTGGAATGGTACAGTACAGTATATGGACTTACGGTTGACATCAGTAGACTGGGGATCATGGAACTGGGAATTACAAATATGGGAAGTGGGAGGAGTATGAATGAATGTTGATGAGTGATGAGTCTTTTTTAGTTTAGTTTTTTTTCATTGGGTCGTAGTAGTGGCCCTTTATTGTTATATGTGTTTCTTTGGGTATATGTGTAGAAGAATGTTAAATAATTATGTTTACTGAGGACTTGAGATGTTATGAATACTGTTCTTTGATATTGAATCTTGAATCTTGATTGCTTTATTAATGTGATGTGATATGGGAGATATTACGTAATTCCAACAGCACGCCAACATAGAGACTAATTATTTCATAAACGATAGAAAAAAGGAGCTCACGGCATCTCACAAACCACATCAATATTGATCCCCATCTACAAATTCAACGTCTTTACCATGTCTGTCTGATGCCAGCTTTGCATTACTTAATACTTATCCCTTTAATCATGACCTTCCAAAGCGACACCTTTGCTTCCAGCAAAAGCTCCATCGGCTTGTTGATTGTTCCTACCATCATCAGAGTCGTATGTTTATATTAGCATGCACAGCAAAACTCTACAGGTAATCTTACCAATTTCTGTTGTTACTGTATAGTATTTAATCTCATGTCTCAGTACAGCGATCTACAACATCTTCTTTCATCCTCTCGCAAAATATCCTGGTAGGTACAGTACAGTACAGTACAGTACCTATACAAAAACCTCCAGGCACATGCATTGAGAAAAACACAGGACCACCTCTACGCGCAACCTTTCACTTTCCCAATGCGTTCTCCAAGCTACGAGGAACTTCTTATAGAGATACTGAGGCACTGCATGAGCGGTTTGGGAGTGTGGTGAGGATTGTGCCTGATGGTCTCTCTTATAATACACCACGGGCTTGGAAAGGTATGTTTCTGGGAACGTATGGCAGGCCTTTTGCTTATTGTTGTAGATATATATGGAGTGAAAGAAGATAGGTCTGGGTTAGGTAAAGACCCGGCTTTTTATAAGCGTGTTGGTGGGGTGCATATTCTTAGTACGTGATCTTACCAAGTATATATCCTGATTTTAGTTATGTTCCACAGCTTATTTGAAGATGCAAATCAGGAAGATCATGCGAGGATTAGGAAGGTACTCGCGCCGGCTTTTTCAGACAGTGCACTTCTGGCTCAAGAACCCCTTCTGAGGCATTATTTTGACCTGTTGGTTGAGAAGTTGAAAGCGAAGATTGATGGGCCTGCCGAGGGAAGGGTTGATATGATGGCGTATTATAACTTTACGACGTTTGATATCGTTTGGTGAGCACTTTCTAACCACAGAGTATTCTAACGATCTTCTAATTTGCAAGTGATCTCGTACTTGTTGAACCTTTTGGGGCGCTTGAGGGCGGGCGATATCATACTTGGATTAGGTTAGTGTTATACTACTTTGCTCCGTATGGATATAGTATTGATAATCCGATTTAGAAATGTTTTCGAGTCTATCAAGATGCTGGGTTGGATCCGTCTTGCATCCAATTATCCTGCCGTGGGTATACTCTTCTCGATTCTCCAATCGCTCGTACCGTCCTTCGCGCGGAGGCAGGAAGAACATATGGAGTTTACGGAAGAGAAGTTAAGGAAACGCCTTAGTCTTAATACGGAACGGAAAGATATTATTGCCTATGTAACCCTTCAATCTTTCCTCTCAACTCTCAGGCTCAGGTTGTATTACTAGCTGACATATATTTCAGATCAATAGTGACAATGATGAGAACGTCGGATTGAGCTACGTGGAGATTTTGGGAAACTCCCGCACTTTACTTACTGCCGGCTCCGAAACAACAGCCACGCATCTGAGTGGCGCGACCTGGTACCTACTCAACCATCCCGAGATTCTGCATCGTGTGCAAGAGGAGGTCCGCAAGGCTTTCACGACGGCGGATGAGATTACACTTCTTTCAGTCAGCGTACCGGGACGTCTCCCATATCTCGAAGCCGTGATTCAAGAATCTTTCCGTTTGTATCCGTCTGTGCCTGCTGCTCTACCGCGGATTACGGGTCCAGAGAGAGCATTCATAGACGGGAAATCCGTTCCCGGAAATTTGCGTTGTTAATTTAGTATTTGATCTGTTTTTATGCTCAAGCGAAGCTTACCCAGCGTCCTAGATTTCGGTTGGCGTGCATCAGTGGTCTACCTACCGCCACCGCGAAAACTTCGCTAGACCCGATGAGTTTCTTCCGGAGCGTTGGCTAGCTGACGCACCTGAGGAGTTTAAGGATGATAAGAAAGAAGCGCTTCAACCGTTTCTTCTTGGGCCGAGGGGTTGTCTTGGGAAGAGGTATGTGTTCGCTAGCTCTACTCTAACAACTAAAAATCCGCTGAATTCTAATTCGTTGTGAATATTGGTATAGCCTTGCTTATTTCGAGATCCGATCGATTCTCACTCGTATGTTGTGGCATTTCGAGATGGAACTTGAGGATGAGAGTCTGTCTTGGTTGGAGGGTCAGAGGAATTTTACTTTGTGGGATAAGTCGGGTTTGTGGGTGAGAGTTGATCATGGAAGGGTCTAAAAGACAACCAGGACACTTGACGAATATGTAATCATCAAGGCTGCAAAAGTTGAAAAATGGATCACTAGACGAATGTGATTCCTGCAAGAGGTGCAGCAGTGCTATATGCAAGCAGTTCTTCAATCACCAACTGCGGATCACGTTTTAGTTGGTTGCTACAGTAGATAATCTTCGCTCCAACAATAGACCAACATTAAACTAACCACACCTAGAAACACCCCACAAAACGATCCACCAGATAAGACCGTTGGCTCAACGAGTCAACATACACATCCCTCAACTCTCCTCACTCCATAAACGAAGAATATGTAGTCCAATACCAAACTCACACATCTTCACACGAAACCAATCTATTCTCCCCCCCGCACAACAACACCAAAACAACATGGGCATAACATACTCCCTCTTCTTCCCACCAAGCCCTCGCTTGACGGAAAGGAACTTGCCACGCCAAGATGGCAAAGTATTCCTTATCACTGGCGGAGCCTCTGGCACCGGTTACGAACTATTTACCATCCTCTACCAAGCAGGAGGAAAGGTCTACATAGCAGGATGTTCAGAAGCAAATGCCCAATCCTCCATAACAGCCATCAAAACCCTATTTTGCAGCTCACCCGGCGCTCTAGAATTCCTCCCCATCGCTCTCGATGACTTCTCGACCATCAAAGCTGCTGTAGTTAGGTTCATGGCGTCGGAATCGCGTCTCGATGTCTTGTTCAATAACGCAGGTGTCTCCAATCCACCCAAAGGTTCATGTGGAGCTCAGGGGCAGGAATTACAGTTAGCTACCAATTGTCTCGGTCCCTACCTCTTCACACAACTCCTCATCCCCATCCTCGTCCGTACTGCGGAAAATACACCCCCCGCCGCAGTCCGCGTGATATGGACCTCCTCCATCGCCACGGACCTCGGCTCCCCAAAGGGGGGTATCGACCTAGCCGACCTCACAACACCCTCTTCCGACCAACAAAAGAACTACGACACCTCCAAAACAGGGAATTGGTTTCTCGCCTCCCATCTCGCTTCACAAGTCGGCTCGAAGGGTGTATTGAGCGTGACGTAAAACCCGGGGAATCTGAAGACCGCGCTGACGAGACATTTACCTGCTATTATCCCGCTGCTTGCGGCGCCGTTGTTGTATCAGCCGCGGATGGGTGCGTATACACAGCTTTGGGCTGGGTTGTCGACGGATCTTGNATTTACCTGCTATTATCCCGCTGCTTGCGGCGCCGTTGTTGTATCAGCCGCGGATGGGTGCGTATACACAGCTTTGGGCTGGGTTGTCGACGGATCTTGTGGGCGAGGATGGGGGGAGGTATGTTTTGCCTTGGGGACGGCTGCATCCGGGTCCACGGGAGGACTTGTTAGATGCTTTGAAGAGGAAGGAAGAGGGGGGGACGGGTGTTGCGGGGGAGTTTGTGGAGTACTGTGACAGGCAGGCTGGGGGGTTTAGGTAGGGTGGGTGGTGATGGAGGTTGTGTGTGTGGTTTCTTTGTTTTTGTATGCGTTTTTCTGCTCCGGCTGGTGCGGGGTAGGGGCGGGGGAGAGGAAGGCTGAGTCGGAAGGGTCTCGTAGCTGGCAGGAGGGTTAAGAGCATAGGAAGGCGGAGGGGATAGGTTGGGAGAAGCTAGGTGGCAAGGGAAACAGAAGGATAGATATGGACGGATAGGGATAAGTTGATGAGGGAGTTGAGTCGGCTATAAGAGTTCCAATGTATAAGGGGTAGGCTCGGTAGGTTGGTGGGTGTGTTTGGCATGTTTACGATCGCTTGTCTAAGCGAGATATAGACTTTCTTGGCTAGAACTTTTGGGCAGAGGGATATGTAATGTATATATTGTGGGCGATAGGAAAGCCTGTAAAGGAATTGAATATGGAGACTTTATAGCATCGTACTGTACATTTGAAATTCTTGTATTCTTGATTTTACAAATACTGAGTACATTCTATGGTACGTCTCATATGGAGAAACACTCAAAACATCCCAAGCCTATCTTCAAACCCTAAGTTTCTCCATCTTTTCTCTCATCTCCCGCGCGTCCTTCTTCGCCAAAGACTTAGCCCGCCTCTTAGTTCTCGCACGAATCGCCTCCTCCCTCCTCTTTGGATTAAGTGATTGCCAATACGCAGCAAACTTAGGATCCCTCTGAATTCTCTGCTTCACATTGTACTTTTCAACTACCACTGTCTCCTGCTTATTAATGTACTCCGGCTCCTTCTTTCGTTCCCTTGCTAACCTGACTTTCTCCCTGAGTTCCATTTTCTCCTCGCGAGGAAGCGCTTTATACCGTGTGGCATGGATACCAGATCGCGTCTTAACATCGCTGTACTTGACACGTTTTGCTCTTTTCTTCTCCGCTCGTATGCTAGCTTCGCTTGCCCGTTTCTGCTGCTGTGTCTTAGAGTAGCCTCGTGTGCCCTCAGGATCACGGTTGTTGGCGTACGGTTCTAGAACTGAATGTTTTACGTTCTCGCTCCATTTCTCTGCAAACGCGTTGTCGTAAATTTCACTCCATTTCACCTCCACCTTGGCGCCTGTTCCCTCCCCAATCAATCCAATCTTTCCCTTTGCTTCCTCCTCTCCAGATTCCGTGGCGAAGGATGAGGATAATCGTCTCAAGACGGCGGCGATGTCGGCGATCGAGTTGGCCTTCTGATCGCCTAGTTGGCGTAATTGCTTTCTATATGGGATGTGATTTCCCTCGTCGTCTTTTTTTACAAAGTCCTCTGGGTCCCATTCTTGTTCGTGGCGTCGACGATATTCGCGCAGTTTTTGGAAGACGGAGCGACCGATTTCAGGGGATGAGGGGAATGTGAGCGTCGCGAGAGGGTGCCAGAGATCTTTTCGGAGGGCGGCCGGGACAGTCTTTTTGCCGTTGAATGAGATTTGGGAGAGGGCGTGGGCGTTCTGGTTTTTGTTAGTATTTGGTTGTCATAGAAGTATGGGGCCGTTATGGGGCGCCAATTGAAATTGAGGGTCTTCTCACATGTAAAGCTCTCTCGAAGGAGTATACGACATTCTTCTTTTGAAGGTGATAGAAGACGTAGATCTGTTGTCCAGGTTTCAGCGGTTCGGAATTTGTGGGCTCTTCCTGCGTTGGGTTCTTTGGAGGTTGGTCGTTGATTGACGAGGACTCAGGTGTGGCATTAGTTGACGAGTAACGAACTCCTCGAAATGCCAATATGGCTTGCCGCGCTATTTGTGGCGGTGTTCGGGTATTCATGATGTGATAAGGCCACTCATCAAGATCTTTTGATACCATAGCTCCCATCCCGCCATATCGCAGAAAGATCAATTTACAAATCGGGATTAGCTTTAATATCACGTGGTCATTAAAGGTGTCGGGCCGGGTAAACCTAATTGACATTTCCCCTTTCAGCTAGACCGGCTACCCCTGTCAAAGTGACGTACGAACAAGGCTGTGGCTGCCCAACATCACCCCACACTTTGAACGACTTTCAGGTTTGCCGGAGCCAATGTTCCAGAGCCTTCTCACAGCTTCCTGTCACTTCTTGTCACTTCCCCCACCAAGTAGCATCTTCCCAACGGTGCCAGCTTTTTCCAGACCACTACCGTCACCTTTTTGCCTCCAACTATTTATTCGACTTTGCTCCTCAAAGAACTTCAACTCTCTTTCAACTCACGAAACGAGCAATACGATTCTGTTGTAACAATACATCCAGTTACAAACGAGCAACATTTCAAACCCACGATTCACCCAACACCACGAATTGTCAATAACCAACATACACACCCGCAAATGACTGACTGATCACAACAACTTGATCAAACCAGCAATATGTCGACCTCCAACATGAATTTTACGGATCGGGCATCCAAATCCCTTTCCGATGCAATGGCAGTAGCCGAAAGCTACGGTCATTCCCAACTGTTACCATTACATCTCGCCCTCTCCCTCCTCGACCCACCAGTCGACGAATCAAAAGACCAAAAAGCAGCTGTCAATGCCTCTCACGGTGCCGCATCACAATCTCTCTTCCGCCAGGTCGTCGAACGAGCTCATGGAGATCCTCAAGCCTTCCAGAGAGCCTTACAAAAGGCCATCGTCCGATTACCTAGTCAAGACCCTCCACCAGAACAAATTTCAATGGCACCAGCCTTCACAAAGGTGCTGAGAGAAGCTCATGACCTGCAGAAGACCCAGAAAGACTCTTTTATTGCCGTAGATCATTTGATCATGGCTCTAGTTCAGGACTCAACCATCCAGAACTTACTGAAGGAGGGGAATATGCCAAATACCAAACTTCTGCAAGACGCCGTCCAGCAGATTCGCGGAACTAAGCGAGTCGACTCGAAGACTGCAGACGCCGAGGAGGAAATGGAAAATCTCAAAAAGTTCACAATCGACATGACAGCATTAGCGAGAGAGGGAAAGATGGATCCTGTGATTGGTCGAGAGGAGGAAATCAGACGTGTGATCCGAATCCTGTCTCGAAGAACGAAGAACAATCCCGTCTTGATTGGAGAGCCAGGTGTAGGAAAGACCACTGTTATCGAAGGGTTGGCACAACGCATTGTCAACTTGGATGTGCCAGACAACCTCGCTGCCTGCAAACTGTTATCACTCGATGTCAGTTCAATTGTCGCAGGCAGTAAATATCGAGGAGAATTCGAAGAACGAATGAAGGGTATATTGAAGGAAATCGAAGAGACCAAGGAGATGATTGTTCTCTTTGTCGACGAGATGCATCTTTTGATGGGAGCTGGTCAGAGTGGAGATGGTGGTATGGACGCTGCCAATATGCTCAAGCCAATGTTGGCTAGAGGTCAACTTCATTGTATTGGCGCAACGACTCTTGCAGAGTACCGAAAATATATCGAGAAGGATGCCGCTTTCGAGCGAAGATTCCAACAAGTTCTTGTCAAAGAACCAACAGTCCCAGAAACCATCTCAATTCTGAGAGGGTTGAAGGAGAGATTTGAGGTTCATCACGGTGTCAACATCTCCGACGGTGCTCTGGTTACTGCCGCTACTCTGGCTGCAAGATATCTCACCCAAAGACGACTACCCGACTCAGCTGTTGATCTCATTGACGAAGCAGCAGCCGCCGTTCGAGTTGCTCGAGAATCACAACCCGAAATTCTTGACTCTTTAGATCGCAAGCTTCGACAACTGAAGATCGAAATCCATGCATTATCCCGAGAAAAGGATGAGGCATCACAAGCTCGTCTCGACCAAGCCAAGAGAGAAGCTGGAAATGTTGAGGAGGAGCTGAGACCTCTTCGTGAAAAGTACGAAAGCGAGAGAGCTCGTGGAAAAGCAATTCAAGAGGCCAAAGTCAAACTTGACCAACTTCGTGTCAAGATGGAAGAAGCCACTCGAACAGGCGACGACAGCAAGGCAGCTGACTTACAATACTACGCTATTCCTGAACAAGAGCAATTCATCAAGACCTTGGAGAGGGAAAAGAAGGCTGCTGATGCTGCTCTAAGCTCTACCAGCAACCCGGATTCTGGCGGATCCCTGATCACAGATGTGGTTGGTCCTGAACAAATCAACGAAATCGTGGCTCGTGCTACTGGTATTCCAGTCACTCGACTAAAGGCCACCGAGAAAGACAAGCTTTTGCAAATGGAAAAGGTTCTTGGAAAGGTTGTTGTTGGTCAAAAAGATGCTGTTAAAGCTGTTTCAAACGCCATCAGACTGCAACGATCGGGACTCAGCAACCCTAATCAACCACCAAGTTTCCTCTTCTGTGGTCCTTCCGGAACTGGTAAGACTCTTCTGACCAAGGCTCTTGCTGAATTCCTTTTCGATGATCCAAAATCTATGATTCGACTCGATATGTCCGAATACCAAGAACGTCACTCTCTTAGTCGAATGATCGGTGCACCACCAGGATATGTAGGCCACGATTCGGGTGGACAGCTCACGGAAGCCCTTCGCCGAAAGCCATTCTCGATCTTACTCTTCGACGAGGTTGAGAAAGCAGCAAAGGAAGTCTTGACCGTTCTCCTCCAACTCATGGATGACGGTCGGATCACTGACGGACAAGGACGTGTCGTCGATGCACGAAACTGTATCGTCGTCATGACATCAAACATCGGAGCTGAATTCCTTCAACATAACACCTCAGCAAGCAGAATCGACGACACTACCAAGAAGATGGTCGAGAAGGCTATGCAAGATTATTTCCTTCCGGAATTTCTCAACCGTATCTCCTCCACCGTCATCTTCAATCGACTTTCTCGCACCGAAATCCGCAAGATTGTCGATATCCGTCTTGTTGAAATTCAAAGGCGTCTTGAGGCTAATGGCAAGAACGTTACGATCGATTGCTCCTCTGCAGTCAGAGATTTCCTTGGTGCTGCGGGGTACAATCCTCAATATGGTGCCAGACCACTCGCACGTTTGATTGAAAAGGAGATCTTGAACCGTCTTGCAGTGCTAATTCTTCGAGGTAGTATCCGTGACGGGGAGACTGCTAGAGTGGTGATGGAGGGGAACCGAGTGGTGATTCTACCTAACCACCAGGAGAGTGAGGAGAGTAGTAGTGAGGATGAGATGGATGTTGATGATGTTCTGGATCCGGAGACAGAAGATATCAGTCTGTATGACTGAGGGAAGAATAGGGATGACTTGGATGAATGATGGAATGATGCAACGGAGGATGAAAAAAATCTTGACATGGGAACGTTTCTTTTTTTCTAATGAATAATGAGATATGATGGTGTATTTAGCGATCATGGGAGATGGATTTCCTTCTTCCCTTTGTTTTTTTCTTCTTTTTTTCCCAGCCAATATGGGATAGGGTGGGGGGCATGGAGATAGATACCTTGCTAATAGTTAGTTTGCGAACTTTGAGGGGGTTGATAGATAGGAAAAAAGAAATTAGAAAATTTAATTACATACAGTATTCTGTATATCTCTTTTGTGAATTCTATGTTCTTTGGATTACCTCTATCGTCTGGGAGGGAGGTATTAAGTATAAATACTACGGATTTAGTAACCTGATATTATTATGTTATTTGGAATAGGTATACTATATAACATGGAAGTAAGGTAATATCCGTGTTTATTATATCTGTTCCAAGTTGTACCTCGCTTACACTCAGGAAGTGGTAGCGTTTATATCTATCACTTCATATATATAAGTATATATTTGCATACCAATTATAAAACCCCTTCTCCAAAGACGTCATGTCATATACGTTATCCTTGAAGTAAAACGACATATTAATCCAACCAATTTGCATTCGACTACACTACCAACTATACACCCAATAAACTCCGGCCAAACAAACAAACACTTAACAAGCATTACACAATATAACCGCATTCGCCTGCCCAGCTGGTATATAACATGATACAGCGCCCTTTGACAATGTCAGTATATGGGCTACGCAACTCCTGTACTGGATACTTGGTATGAGGAAAAAGTCCCTTACTGGAGTCCCTGCACAAGCGTTTCTGAATTTGGTATTGCACTCGGCAGGGGAGGGGCATTTGGGGGTTTTGAGTTCGAGTATTAGTGCGGTGGTGCTGGTGGCTAGGAGGGATGCGAGGAGGAGGATGTTACTGGAGAATTTCATTTTGGGATGTGGGTTTGCTCTTTGTTTGGAGTTTGGATTTGAATACTGTACCGCTGATGGGTACTGGTAGTTGTAGTGACTTGGAAGGAAGAGGGATGGATAGCGATATAAGTCCTGTACTTATACTTTCCCTCCCGCTGCTGACATGGTATACCGACCTATACGGCGGAATTATCGTTATCGATGTCATACTATAAGTATCGGAGGGGTGTATCGTACTCGGTTGGTCTAGTTCGGTTTCACCATCTGATCTACTGAAAGTCTGTCTATCGGTGATTCGTAACCTCCGAAAAGACCTTTCTTTGATCTGAAATATCCATACCTATAAGCCTAGGAAAGCCTACAGTATTAATGCCTTGCAAAGATGGTTATGTCATTCGATTGTCTTCGCCGTGTTAGTTACTTGAGCGTCTTGTCTTCTATTATCCTTGGATAGATGGAGTTATGGCCTGGTTGGGTTATAATGTAGCATTATATACAGGGGTAATTGTTGTAAGTAGATTTTGAAGTCTTTTGTATGTTTGGTGGAAAGGAGAGACCACTCCGAATATAAGTAAAGGGTGTGTTTGGCTCGGAGTGTACACTTCGAGTCTACTATACAAATTAGAGTTTTATACTCGATACGAGTAACTTCACTCGTATCGAGCTCTAAACCTATTTGGCTCGTACGTGAAATATAAAGCATTTACTACTCTAAATATAGTATTCTAGCTCTTTCCTAAGTATACTATCCCCTTAACACTTAATATGTATATCTGGCGTTCTAGGTTTGGAGTTTCTTCATTAAGCGATCATTTCCGAAAATAAGCCTTTATTTAAGCATACTACTAGTATCAAAAAGGCAGTTTAAGGCTGATTTGAGAAACGTCTGAAAATAACAGAGTAATAGGTAACTAATCCAAGTCCCCGCTATCGCTTAAATCTATTACTTGATTAATATTATTAGACTACATATTATCCTCCGGGATCTAATTATAGAAGTTATTTTTAACCTTGATTTATATTTAATCGTTAGTCGGTACACGTTATATTAAATAAGGCTTATTATTAGTTTTCTTTTATATTACTAGCTAGCTTTAAGTACTTATAATTCGCCAATATATATAAGTACAAAACGAAGTATAAGTACCCTCGGTTATATCAAGTAGCGCGAAAGGAAGCAGCTATAAAATAAAACAAGGGGAAAAGGAGAGGTGAGAAAACTTAGAATAAGACAAAAAAAGGGAGGCAAGGAAGGACTATCCTTATTAAACTCTCCTAGCAAGTAGGTATATCTACCGCTAAATAATCCAATACCTGATATCTAAACTCCCCTACCTTGTAATTATCTACCCCTCTTATATTTGTGTAATAAACATGGGAAAACCTATTTTCAGGCCAAAACCACACCTAGAGAGCCCTCCTTGCCTGGCGAGTATATCTGCGACCTATATCTGAGCATAGCTCACAAAAGTGTAACTGACGATATGGTGGATATTGTGGTGGTGTTGAAGGCATGTGGCAGTAGTGGGGTGGGATATATATCCCACCATGGCTTACTAAGCCTTCATCCTCATTCACTATAAATCCTGCTATTTATTCTTAATAAACGTATAGAAACCTAATCTTAGTATAAGAGTGTATTATAAATAAGTAGTTTACAGTCCTTCGGGACCAGGTAGCACAGTGGATACAATTAATCACTCTACCTGAATTACTTTTCGATAGATGGCTCTGACAAATGTTAGCATATTATGAAAGGTTGTGAAGATTTTGTTTGAGTTGATAAAGTTTAATGACTATTGTTACTACATGTGCATTGCAAACCATTGGATGACTGAAGTATGGCCCAAGTATACCACGCGCATGAGTTTTACAAGTTGTCTGAAATTCTTATTAGCCGTCTGCTAGTAATCTAGAATTCTTGAATATGATGTTCTATATCCATCTAAAATATCCCTATAATTTCCCATCCATAAGATATATACAATATGTACGTACACCTTCGAAGACTGAGTTTCACACTCCCACTACAATTGTAGAGATTCCAGCGACACGCTTGAAAGCGAAGGATTTGACGCCCCTTGGAAGTTTCAAAAGAAGCTTTCGGACTGTTCTAGCATCTCTGGCTATCCTCCCATTCGATCTTCTTGACAGTTTGATCAATATCAGTAGGTCGCACAATTACATTTTTCATGGGGATAGCACCGCCCTTGGAAGAGAAAATCCTAGTTGGCCCATTGTAGAATTCAGTGGACGCGTTATCCATTTCTTTGTAGCTGTGGTTATGCCCATGGCCCAACTTGGATGTTGATCGGCGTTGCCCCTCGCTATCCTGACGTCCCTCCGTAGCTGGGGGGGATCTTCTGGAAAATAATCCTAATCTGAGACTGGAATACAAACTGGATTTAACAAAGATTTTAAGCCAGAATTAGGAAATTGACGGGGCACAACTGATTATTACAGTTCCAAAGACTTCTGCGAAGCTAGCTACGAGTCAGCTTTACTATCGATCGGTTCCATACAGTTGACTGACGTCGTGATAGAGACATTGAGTCCGTTCCAAACCGGATCGTTACCAAGGTAAACTGTCACCCTGTAGGCAAGTGATGCCGTACTTGTAATAACCATCCTGTGATTGTCAGTTTATCCCTTCAAGGTACTGAAATTGTTTATACTCACAAAAGACCGGTGGAAAGTACAATTGACAACCCAAATCTCTTTTGTTTAGTGAGGTGTAACCTCAGAACGATTGGAAAGGGGAGAAAAAAGAGGAATAGATCTGCAATCACACCAAAAACACCATTGACTATTGCTGAGGATACAGGACTTGAACATCTAGCGAACGCGGTTCCATCCCAAGGGGCCCCATTTCTGGGGAGGCAGTATACTGCTGCTATAATGACATTGGATCCGTAGAAAAGAAACATGAAAATGATCATTCCGTATGAAGAAAGAGTGATCCATCTTTTGGTACCAAAAAGGCGGATGTAAAGAGCTGCAATTGCAGCTTTTGCGGCCCATAAGGCTGGGCCAGCAACCATCTGCTGAGCCAATTGTCTCTTTCACCGTGTCAGAACGAAACTTGAAGGCTTTTCCGGATCTTTGTTCGTACCTTGATAAAAGACTTGGTAACATTTGCGGGTATATCCCAAGTGTGCCTAGCGACTCCCTCTCGCGCCACTATTTATATTTATTTATTAGAAAGGAGAGCAAGTGACGGGTTCAAAAATGGGAGCCAAACTTACGGCTGTGGATAATTGCCCAATATCCGATGCCTCCCAACTCCCCGAAGACGCAAAGATCTATTGTGTATCAGTGAGTCCGGAGCAACAATGAATATGGTAGTGTGAAAATCCAAGTAAAGTTCCCACTCACAGTCATCTAATCCGAGCTTTCCAACCAGTTTTAGATTGGTAAATAACCGTAGGGCTAGAAACGAAAAGCTAATAACCATCAGAGATATTCCTACACCGAGGACAGCGGGTTCGAGAGAAGGAGGATTGTTGAAGTTAGGAGGATCGCCATTCGGATTGAGAGCTAAAGGAATCTTGGATAGATCCGTGCTTGAAGGAATTGAACTCATTGCCACTAAAAGTATTAACTTATAATAAAAGCGAAGAGGTAATTGGCGGATGGAAGTTATGATGCAACTCAAAAGATGTTATGGCATCCACATGAATTTCGGAGATGTGGCAGGCAAAGGGTATCTGAAAGCTAGACAGACGAAAGTTATATGATTCTTCAATAAAAAGTGGTACAATTAGAATCCAACAGCGTACGTAACAGGCGCTTGCCGGACGAATGTATACCGTGCATTATCCTGGCACGTGGAGATTCTGAGCTGTAATTTCAGTTGGTTCTGCAGTAGGAGTTGGTTCTGCATTTGGAATTGTTTAGGTAGTTGTTAGTTGGGCTTGGTATGCAGTTGCCAGTTGGAATCAATTCTGCAGTTGCCAGTTGGAATTAATTCGGCAATTGGCTGTTGGGAGCGGTTCTGCAGTTGGAATGTTGGAATCGGGACTGCGCCTCAATGCAACATCAATACAAAGAGGGTCCACATCCAAAGTCTAATCTGAACCCCAAAGAAAATGGCTATTTAGGCAGAGCTAAGATTACTTCTACAATCTCTATTGATTACGATAAAGCTATTTTATTAGTTGGCAGGGAAATTATGCATCGTCTTGTAAAGTATTTCGAGTTTGAACGGTGGAATGTCCTACAACCTTCACGTCAGTGCGTACCCAGTCACTGTAGGCAAACCAACACTTTGGAAGTTAGAGAAGTTATCACTAGGCTAAATATAATTGACGCCATTGAGGCAATCTTGAATCACGGTTGCCATGGTCCCTGTGTCCTGATTTCTTAGCTAAGTAACTCAATGATTTGCTATATAGAGTCAGCCGAGCAACCCCTACTAGGCACATTTTCAAGAAATTTGCACTAGAGATATGCTTTCAATGCAGCCAAATAAGGTTACGGAGGGAATACTCGTCTTCCTTAGTCTTATTCTGTTTCTTTTATTCTTTTACTATTCCCTAAATAAGCTCATGCAAGTAAGTTGAATCGCCCATTCCAAAATTAGAGACGGTACTAAATATTCTTCGTCAAGCCCCGAAAACCGTCTTTTCTCATTCGTACAAAATCTATTATCGTGAACCGTGCCTACGCCTGGCTCTTTCTTATCAGAGGACCCAGCATCATCCAAGAAGGATACGACAAGGTGATATTACCTGGAACTTCAGCTTCACAGAAACAACAACAAAAGCTCAATCGTTATACAGGCTAATGGAAACCCCTTTGAAGTTTTCGTACCCGAGAACCGATATCTTTTCGTGTCCTCTGCGAAGCATATTAAGGAGGTCGATGCCGCCACAGACGATGTATTGTCTCTACAGGCCGCTGCAAAGCAGGTATGCACATTTATTTCTGGTCTCGCAAAAACACAAAGCTGAGGAAAACTTTCTAATATTGTCAGTTGCTTCAACCAAAATACACAATGCACAATTTCAATTGGTTTAACAAAAGGGGCGTAGAAGGAACGCCGCTTGTTAGAACCCTTCGAACCTTCTTGACGAATAACATTCCGGATATCTTGCCAGAAATTCGTCTCGCTATATCAAAGTTGTTCGATGATCTTTATGATACACAGCCAGTTGTTGATGGTAAGTAAGATTGAACTCCCTTGGGAAATCTTTAAGCAGTTCTCATTACTACAGGCGTCAAGCACTCTCTACTTTACAAAATGGTAAAGGAAGCCGTGGCATACTCCAATGCCTTGTCATTTTTTGGCAAAGAGCTTGGTATTTATCCCCCCAGTCTTGGTCTGAGACAAGCAAGACTGACCATTAATCACAGCACACAATAGAGAGTTTATAGAAGCCGCTGTAAATTTCATTGAGAGCACAATCTTAATCTCTGAAATAATTCGTTTGTTGCCTCATTGGATAGCCCCGTAAATAATTTTGCCCATTCTCCCTTCATTACTGATTCTGCTCATCTAGGACAATTGGGAAATATTTGGCTAAGAAGTGGAATTCTCATGAAGCTATTCACAACACATTAGTATCTGTGACTGAGCAGAGACTCGAAGAGAGGGAGAGAGCAAGAAGGGGAATTGCAATTGAGAAACATGTAAGTGGAAGTTTCGACAGCAAGCAAAAGGCAAGAAGTACTCCAGTGGACGGTCGCTTACGGAGTAACAGAAGGACTGTATTCAGTGGGTGATTGAAACTTCCCCCAAAGAAAAGCCTTGGTCTGCGGAACGTATCGTCCACAAGCTTATGGCATTATGGTTTGGCTCTGTACATATTCTTACCGCGGTAAGTTTCTGATTCCTTGCGTAGTACTCATATTGAAAACAGCTGATGCTAGATGAATGGTAGACTATATGCTTCACGATACATGACCTCTGTCTCCAACCAGAATACATCTTTTCTATTCGGGCTGAATTGGAAAGCTCCCAAGGGTCGTGCTTCGAAAAAACTGGAAAAGGCCTCCTACTTCTTAATAGTTTTATTAAAGAATCTGCGAGAACCACTCCAGTAGAATCAAGTAAGTTGCCAGAATACACTATTTGGTAACAACGAGATCCTTTACGAAAACTGATTCTCACAGCTCTAGTGAGTACTCGACGACAAGCATTGCAACCCTTCATCCTTTCGGGCGGGTTTAGAGTTGAAACAGGAGAGTGGGTATGCACTCCGGCCAGAGCCATGATGAGAGATCCTGCAAATTTTCCACAGCCATTGGAGTTTCAAGGCTTTCGATTTGTTGAAGAGAAACATCTCAAAAATATCAGCAGCAGTATTTTGCTGGCTCCAGATTGTGGTGAGGTCTCTGCACTCACCGACGTAGCCAACTGGCAATTTTGGGGTACAGGACGGATGTCATGGTAGTTATCTCTTAATTCCCGGTATGGATATGTAGCTGACATAAACGAATAAGCCCAGGACGGCATTACGCAGCCGCCAGTATGAAGACGATAATCGGCTTGTTCCTTACCAAGTACGATTTTCAACTGTCTGAACCTGAGAGACCACGTTGGTTCATTTGACGTTCATTCATTTATCCAAAGCCAAGCACGACCATCATTCTCAAATTGCGCTCCAAAGACCAGGAGGCACAAAGTGGATAAGTGGATTTCAGCTCTTAAATTGTTTGTAATATTTGCCCGGTTTAGTTCAAAACCCAACATACTCGCTCAACTCCATAAATATCAAGTGACTTCTTCCAGTATATCACATCGTGCGTGAGGAGTGAGTGTATTTAAACTAGAAAATGAGAAACGATAGGTAGTAAACAGTTGAATGTACAAATTTCTACATCAAATTCTAATGTTGTTGTCCCAGTCATGGTCACATGTCAATATGTCTCGCCTACGACTCTGTATATCCATAGACGTAAATGGGATATGACCAAGGTATCTAGGCGCCACTTCGGGGTGGCAAGAAATACAATGAATTTCATGCGGTGTAATCAATTTCTATAAGCGAGCATGTTGACAAGCTTTACGGGGACTTGCATATGGAATTTTGTAGTGGGTTTTGGCTCATCTCATTACAGTATTGACCTAATCGTCCACCACGTCTGTATGCCAAGGTAGGCCCGCCATTTGCGCCACCTCACCCAGAGTTTCGTTCCACCCACAGCCCTTCTTCCATCCACCAGTCTTCCCATGCTCATTCATCACCAACAAATACCTACGCCCCCTCTGTCAAACCAAACCAACCGCATCCTGCAATGAGTAGCCCAGAAGCAAGGCGAAACATTGCCTTTTTCGGCACACCTTCAAGCCAACACACATAACCATCGACCAAACCAACGTAGCCCAGAAGCAGCATAATGGTATCAACGGCCGCCAATTTCTCCTGGAAGTAGAAGACGAACAAAGTTAACCCGAGTGTTGAGATACGTGCCGAGCTCAGGATCATCACAGACTGAGCAGGTTTTGAGCTGGCGATACGTTGCGGTAGGCCAAATTCCAAAATGGCGTGTTCAGCGTTGAAAAATGGCATGAGGCCCCCAAAAGTAGTGGCGGTGGCTACAAAGAGAGCCGGTATGTGGCCCAGAGCGAATTGGGAGGACATTGTCTTGCTGGTATGAGTTGATTTATGTAGAGATTGGATGTTTTGGTGGTTTGGTGGTTTGGTAAAGAGATTCTAAATAGTTGGTTAAGTTTTGATAAGAACAATCATGGCTTGAAAAGAAATTCTGACTGGCAAGTAGAGCCTCACAACTCCACTGTGCCATATATGCATGTTGGAGGCATGCGGTTGGAAATAGGCGCCCATTGCCCATTCCCCGTCCTGCATAGGGAACACAGCATCCCTGTAAATGCAGCCCTGCGCTGTAACCATGATGTTGACCCATATATGCACAATTGTAGCTGCGTGTACGAAAGGGGAAGCACCCCCCATTATTGCACAATTTAGGCTGATCCTCGCTTCTTCGCGGCAGTTTTTTTGCCGTTACCGACGCCATAACCACATTGCACTAGGGCGTGTATTACTGGGGGATTGGGTTCCCTTGGGCTGAATGCTTCAGACTGTTGATTTTGATTTCCTTATCCCCTAAGAGAAGTGCCTTCGATTGTAATTGTTAGGGATGGGCGAAAAGTTCATAACCATATAACTATATGAACTGAACTTTCAGGACTAATAGAATTCGTGAATTATATGAACAAAATCCTAAAAATAGTTAGAAATTCATGAACATTCCTGTATATAGACATGTAACTTTGGATCGGGATATATAACTAATTCTAACACCCACTTAATTAACGCAAGATGTTTTTATTATCTCCCTAAATATCGTTTTCTATATACCTAGTCTGTCTATATAAGCTAAGAGGGTACTAGAAAAGGGGGAGTTGAAAAGTGTAGAATATAATATAATAATAGTTTAGGTAGGTTATTTTCTATCATTTCCTAAATAGATTGATAACGTTTTGAATAAGTTAAGAATATACTACTCTAGGTATTGAAAACCCCTGATTCTATACCAAGATCTACAAATGTTAAATTTCATACCAATGAAAACCAGAGATTCACTTCGCATGGAAACAAATACACAAAGTTCTCAGAGTCATATCATTTGAGTCAGAGCATAAAAAGCACAACAATATAAGAAACAATACAAGACATATACAACAATATCCCCACATCCACGCCATACTAAATACACCCAGCACCTCAACCCACAAAAGTAGAATCCCCTGCAAAGAACAGACTAAGCTAACATAGAATCCAGACTCTCCCCCAAAACCCCCTCAATCATCACGATCCACCGATGCGTCTCCTTCTCCACCGCCTCATCATCATCCTCCTGCAACTCACTGATGAACGGCAACATCTCAGGTAACATAGCCAACCACTCCTCGCCCACGCGCTGCGTCAGGCCTTGTTGACACTTCACGGCTGCGAGTCGGACACTGGAAGATTCGGAGCGCATGTGCTTCAATATCGCGCCGTTGAGTTCTTTATGGTGACCTGAAGCTTCTGCTGCAGCGGCCAGCTCGACAATTGCGGGGATAAGTTCATCGGCTAGGGGGAGTGATGAGCTGTGTGTGAATTGTGCGCATAAGACGGGGGCGATGGCGCTGAAATGTGCTGGGGATTGCCAGAAATCGTCTTGATCGTGTTCAAAACACTTGGCTAGTGTTCGGAGGACTTTAGCCCATAGTTCTTTCGATTCATCATCTTTCGGGTTGACGGTTTCCAGAACACTGACTGCGTTTTCGAGGATGTAGGTTGCGTAGCTCGTCACTATCGATTTCAGATTATCGAAGAATACGGCGAGGAAGCGATAGAGGCTTTGAAGACGCATTGTTCTGCCTAATTTGTCTTTCTTCGGCAGGGAAGAAGAGGCCCATTCTACCAAATTGGCGAAAATTGGTCGGAATGTTGCGTCGTTGAACTTGTAGATCATCTTAATCGCTACGGCATCAAGAGCCGCTTCGATGTCTATCAAGCTCTCCATATCAACCTCATCACCCTGACCGAGAGCCGTTCTTCGCAAGTCAAATGCATTCTGGAAGATTTTGGATAAAATGGATGAGTGTTTGGTCACAACACTCTTAGGATGTTTGCCGATAGAAATGTCGAGAACCTCGACAAATTCGCGAAGGGCCTGAAAAGAATTAGTAGATGTTTCGTTAAAGTGATCGAACTTTGAACTTACATCCATCCCACTTTCTTTTGCCTGCTCCCAATTCTTTTCAAGAGCTGAGAACATACCCTTGGCATCGACTTGTTTTGCGACGAGGTGTAAACATTCTGTTCTGCTCTCGTCGGCCTCGGTATCAAGAACAGCTTCAGCAGATATGTTGGATATTTGCAAAAGCTTGTCGAGGTAATTCCCAGATATCATATATGGCAGATGTTGAACTAAAGCGCTGATGAATGCATATCCGGCATTATGACACTTTTGTCCATCCGGATTGTCACCGATGCTTTCTTCCACGTACTCTAGTGTTTTAGGAATTGCAGCTGGAAGAACGGAGACTATACCCTCCCGTAATATCTCGACCAAAGAAGCGAGACAGAGAAGAGCCATGACTCTAAGGCGATTATCTGATTGGCCAAGACAGTGGGCACTAGCAATTGTCTCGGCAGCCGCAGCAACGGCCTCCAAATCTTTCTTACCATACTTCTCCGATATCTTATCCACGCAGGCGACAGCAGTATGTTTGTAGAGAATATCCTTGGACTCCCTAATGATGGCTGTGAGCTGAGGAAGGAATCCGAGCATTGCATTTCTGGAGGCCTCATCGGAATGTTTCTCTTGATCGACACGGACTTCCACAGATCGCAAAATCTTTCGTCGCAAGGCTTCATCAGGTTTGTCAAGTAGACTTTCCACAGACTTGATGAACTCGCTGGTGGACAACAATCCTAATAGGCTTTCCAGAATGTCACCACAGGAGCCGTGCAATTCGTGATCATCCTTGACAATGTCGGCCAGTCCTAACAGGTTCTCAAGTAGAGCAGAGTACAACTCCCGAATTCGCGCCGATTCCATATCATCTCGCTCAAGAAGTTTTCCGGCTTGGCTGATCAGACGTTTCTGGGAAAGAATGTTGGGCAGCAACCCTAACTCGGCAAGTGCAGTTTTGTGAGGAGTAGCCACCTTTTTATCGCTGGCGCTCAACAAGATTGCCGACCAGGTTGACTTGACCTTCAAGATATCTCTGACAAGATCCAAATATTTGGCAACGGACTGTAATTGCACCTCAACACTAAAAGAGCCAGCTACCTCCACCGCGAAGGCTTTGATGCTATCAGTTGCACTGTATTTGTCGACAAGCATTGCTAGGATTGCGAATAAGAAGTCATCGGGGCCTAGAGTGTGTACCAAAGAAGTGAACAAGCCTCTACGACGATGAGCAGGAACGTGTTCGTAGGCTGTGACGAAGCTGAGAAGGAGCTCTGCCGCCTCAACCACAACATTTGACTTTCCTTTTTGTAGTGAGGAGATAAGAGGTGGGATGACTTCACGGATTGTTTGACTTATGACATGGGCAGAATACTCATCATTTTGTGGCAGAACCGAATTGCGCATGAAAGTGAAGATTGGCATTACACTGTGGAGAACAACTTCTGGGGCTGTTTCTGCAAGTGAGGCGATAAGGAGCAGCGCTGCATTTTGAACTTGTGGACTGCTAGTCTTTTGGACACAATCCACAAGTAGATCCGCCCGTACAGCTGAACGGTCGAGTTTCATCTTGGGGTCTGATTTGTAGACTTTCAAGATAGCGAGAAGGCTGCCCAAAACGAGACTTTGAAGATATGCAAGCTCTGATGCAATCAAGGCTTTGAATTGTTGAATCTCAGCTAGAACATTGAATAAGCCATTGAGCAATTCGGGATGTATTTGTGGATTGGACCCGTCGATGAGCTGCAATACAAAAGTAACCTTCTTGATAGCGTCCGATAATAATTGTGGATCTTGAACAGGTGTTCTAGCTGCCTCACTGTGACTCGTCCGGCGCCGTTTGGACGGAGGAGGTGAATCATCCAATTTTGAGGTGGGTAATCCTTCAACAAATTTCAGAAGGATGTCCGTGGAAAGCGGCGTTGAGTTCAAAAACTCAGAGGAGAGCTGGGCTGAGACTTCATTGTTCTGTGTCGCTTCACTTGACGGAGGGATGGCGGAACTCATTAGCATTAATGCTGTGTTTACTTTGAGGTCTCCCTTCAACGAAGGCCACAGTGACCGTAGTCTTTCGAAAGCCGCCGTGAGAAGCTCTGGCCTATCGGATGCCACTTCTCCAACGATAATGCTGCGTATGAACTGCAGTCCCTCTTCATCCTTTGGCGCAACAGTTAAAAACGATTGATTACCGAAATCGATCTGGTTGATCTCCTCTTCTTGACAGCGTCTTGCCGCTTCAGATGGGCTGAGTGAGGACCAGTTTCGGAGGACTGGCAATAAAACTTTGGTCCTTGACAATGCTCCTACGCCACGTACCTGATTTAACGATATCATCAATCGCATTTTGACCAAATACAAAGGTGTTTGAATAACGTGTGTACCGAGGAACGTCAAAATCGATGATCGGGCGGATTGTGACAGTCGGCCGGAGTCGGATTTTTTGGATTTATCTTGACTTTGCAAAACTGTTTGTAATGCTGATTGGATGTGTCTCGCATCCAAAACGCACTCTTCCAACGAAGGCACGATCGTTTCCCGTATAAGACGGATAACCACGTCAGGTGAGAGCCATTTGAGATCAACATTATTCCCATTTTCCTGGTAAAGCTCACCAGAACCCCACTGCTTAAGCTGCTTCAACTCTTTCTTGGATTCCACGGACGACGGGTAGAGTTTATTCATGGCAATGATCAATTCTGACGCAGCGCGGCGTACTTTTGGCGCTGGATCGCAGAGAGCGGAAATAGCGTATGGGAGCATCGCTTGAACATCTACGCCAGACGATTTGTTGTCCAGAAGGAGTTTTGTTGTCATCTGAATTGCTGATGTTCGAGCTAAAACTGGGTAAGGACCACACCAGGTCTTGATATAAAATGTAAGATAGAGCATGTGTTCTAGAGCAGACTCTCTTCCAAGAATAGAAGCCGTATCAAAGGTCTGGAGATCAGAAGGATTGGTCGTCGAAACCAGAAAAGCGCGGCAAAGATCATGGTATACGTTTGATGCGTCATGAGCCAAAAATGATGATTCGACCGCAGTTCTTTTTGGGAGCTTTTCAAAAAGTGCGTTAAATTCGGCCCCAATAGCGACTATCTCTTCAGTATCTCCCATAACCACATCCTCAGATTTCGCGGGTAAAATGGCCTGTCGAATTGTCGTCTGTAATTTCATTTCCAGCTCATCGATGTCGACTTCTGTGTCCTTCAAAGCACCCCGTACAACATCACCAGCATGGCCTTCTAATTGTGCTAGATTTACCAATGTAGAGGCTAGGTGTGGGCGTAGGGCTGTCAGATCAGATGTGTCATCGACCTTGTGGGCAACCAAAACTAGAGCTTTTACCATCACATTTGATTGGTGGTCACTCAGGATCCGCTTCTCTATCATTTCACTGACAATCGGAAGTGCTCTGAGATCTCCATGCTTATTGAGTCGATCAATGAGAGCAAGACAGAACCCATTTGCGAGTTTGTCTACCCGCCGTTGTTTGCTGAGTTCAATGAGCATTGTTGGTAGGTTGTCCACTTTTAGTAACTCCTTGGTGAGCTTTCTATTCAACTGTTTTGCTGCTCGATGGTGGGCGAGAATAGCTAAACAGACAAAGCCAGGAGTGAGCGTATCGGCATTCCAACCTGAGACGACAGCCTCCATCATAGCCGTCAAGACCTTGTCATCGAGCCCTCCTTTGGATGCCATAACAGCGAGGATCATATAACAACCAGTACGGAGTTCAGGGATATTCTTGATGGCCAAGCCTTCGTTCAAGGTTGGCAATAATTTCAAAATGACATCCTGCTCGTTCTGTTGCTGGACGCCTCTCCTCCCAGAACGCGATTTATCCAACATGCCGCTGACGGACTCTGTTATTATCCCAGCCCAAAATGCCAGAAGAGTGAAATGATGTTGTCGAGCCTGACAAATTCGAAGAACATAGGAATTCAAAGTAGACAGGAATATGGAATTGTTGGTAGATGCTTGGACGATTGCATGTCTCGGTGGCGGGGTAAGTGACCGTATATATGGTAAAAGAAATTTGTACTCCTGGGGTATCGTTTTCGGGAGGATCGACATGAGTGTATTGAAGACCGGGAGGGTGTGGTATGGAAGGAAGGTAGTAAGGAGAAAGAGGGTATTATATTCGTGGATGCTGATACCGTTAGTGATATTCTTTTCTATACCTCTTGCGCGCAATTGCACGAGAGCCAGTATTTACCGAAATCGTCTCAGGAGCCATTCAACTGCCTTGATTGCCGGACTCAATCTCAATCTGCCACCAACCAGGCCCAAGAAAGCTTCCAGCTGTTTGTCGAGTTCTGCATTGTCTCCAGCCGTCATCTGCGTCCGATCTTCATCCTGGCTTTGTTCGCTGAAGATATTCCTCTGAAACTCTAGGAATCGATTATCGAGCAGACATAATTCCTGGAAGCCCTCATGGCACAGGGTGTATAAGGTGTCGAAGCTTTGCGATGCGGCAACTCGAGGTTCGAATATCAAGGACTTTGAATGCGCAGCTTTTTGCGCCTTGAGATTTAGGGATTGGGTTGAGTATTCGGCAATTTTAGACAGCTGAGCGGCCAAAGAGGTCGCCATGATGTACTTTGGAGGAGCGAGAGCTGTTTCTCTGGTCAAACTGATGTTGACATCTCAAGTCGGTTTTTTGGTTGGAAATGTCCAGTCTCGCGCTCCAATTGAAATCTTATCGCACCTGAAGCTTCAACTTTTTTTTCCGCCGTCTTGATGGTCCGTGCTTCGACCGCTCACCAATGACAAGATAGAAGTTGACAGAGGACGCCCCGCCTTACAAGCCGAATATCTACCGCCATCTATTCATCCAATCTGCGTCCCTTCACTATCTGTAAGTAACAACTGACATCAACGTCATTCATACTCATTCTTGTTGATCCAAAGCGATAGTGATAGTATATTGGTCACTGGTAAACACAATATGACATGAAGTAAGAGCAGTCAGTGTTCCTCAGACAATGTCAGAACCTAATGTCCCTAAGTTTGGCTCCTTCCGTCCTAAAGCCCAAACATCCCAGCAAACACCAAAGAACTCTGAAAGAGAATCAAAACATCACTCAAAATCCGATGAGAGGAAAGAGAGATGGGTTCAAGAAGATGAGAAGCACCGTCACCGTCATCGCCGCCACCAGAGGTCAAGGAGCAGAGAAAGACATGGCAAAACAACGGAGGTCAAGGCAGCAGCTCCGCCTCTCAAGGTCCCATACGACAACTCTCCTGAAATATTCGTCATAGATAGAAAAGGGGACGAGAAAAACTTGGCCTACAATAGTGTCCATCGTTATAGTGTTCCGCCCTTCCATCGTATTGGTGCTGGCAACGTGTTGGGTGCCCCAAGTAATATCATAATCGACAGATATGCTTCAGATGACAAAGTCATCGTACTCCGAGATGGGAGGAATTCCAACGCAAGCCGAAGAGAGAGATATGCTTTCTCAAAGATAGACAGAGAGAAGCCTCGACTTTTACGAATACGTCCCGAGGCAACTGTGAAAGACCAGGACGATCCCAGTGCCAATTACGTTCCCTTGGAAAACACAAGATCACGAAAGCGAAGGAAGATTGGTGCTGAAGATGACGGAAGTTCTGCTTCGGACGATGATGAAACTCACTATCGCTCCATACACGGAAAAAAGAGGGCCACCGAGCCAGAGGATGGCGCGCTGCAATATGCCACGGAAAGTGACGATTCGTCGTATGAAGATGGCATTCCGGTCTCCAATCTAGCTGTGCGGCAAAAGAATATTGAACTGAGTCGACGTGTTGAAGAATTTCCTCATGAAATCGAATCGTGGCTTGCTCTGATTGAATTGCAAGACACACTGTTACGGGACGAAGATGATCGCCATCGTGCTACGAATGCTGAGATTCGAAGTACTGCTGAGATCAAGATTCACATGTACGAGAAAGCTCTTGATAGAGCAAAAACACTTCAAGATCGCGAGAAGCTGCTTCTAGGCCTGATGACTGAGGGTGCCAAGATATGGGACAGCAATTTGCAAACAGTCCGTTGGGAGCAGATCTCAAAAGACAATATTGATAGCTTGATGCTCTGGAAAAGCTACTTGAACTTCAAACAAACATCTTTCACGACTCTCCGGTATGAGGAAATACGAGATATGTTCCTCAACCGCATTGAGTTACTTTCAAAAGAGGCACCCAAGGCTGCGTATCTAGGTGCAGATGCCATTTATCAGCAGCTCATTTACGTCCTGCTCCGAGCCACTTTCTTCATTCGCGAATCTGGTTACCAAGAATTAGGCATCGCGATATGGCAGGGAGTACTAGAGATTAATTTCCAAGGCTCCGAACAGAACTCATCTGTATCTGTAAGCCCAGGCAGTCTAAACGATTTTTGGGAGAGCGAAGTTCCTCGCATAGGCGAGGATGGCTCTTTGGGTTGGCGGCATTTCCTGGAAACCCAAGATAGCTCAGAAGCACCACCGAGTCTTACAGATGAGCCCGAAAATTCTTCAATACAGGACAAGCATCAGATTTTCGGGTGTTGGGCCGCCGCTGAGAGATTTAGATCACTCTCAACTCCTGCTCGCACCATGGACGAGGTAGTGGAAAATGATCCTTACCGTGTTATCCTGTTTTCGGACATTGAGAAATTTCTTATTGTACTTCCATCCGAGGCAGAATCTCTACACAAGGCTTTACTTGATGCCTTCCTTTTGTTCTGCCGCTTATCGCCTATGAGTGCTTTGGGTAGGGAGGCTCCTTACAAATGGTGCAACGACGCATTTGTACAGGGAGAGGTTTTGGAGTCAAAGCCGGACTACATGAAGAAGCAATACTTCCCACCCAAGGAGACGAATGAAGATGTCACCATCAACAATGTTAGTATGTTAATTACATCGCCGTCTGATTTTCAAGTCTCTTCAGACACCATGTTCTCTTCAAAACTTTGGTTTGAGGGTATTCCAGCTTGGAGTGAAAGGTACAGCGAACAACACCGACCACTGCCTTATCTTTGGGTTCGCAACACCCTCAAGCAACTGACTCAAGCATACTTTCGAGAATACCTGGCTGAGTATTACCTTGCTTTTGAGTGGCGAAATGAACCAGATACAGTCAAAAAGGTTGCCAAAAGCCTTCTCAAAAAGCACCCAGCAAGCTTGAGGCTGTACAATGCATATGGTATGATCGAACATGCAAGAGGAAATGAAGAAATTTCGGATGCGGTATTCTCTGCAGCCTTAAATATGAATGGCTCCAGTCTCAATGATAACAACAACGCCAAAGAGGCCATTCTTGTCTGGAGAAATTACACCTGGTTCAAAATTGAGACATCTGAAAATCCCTTGGCACTTCAGCAGATATTTTCCATTCCGAATGGCGTTCTAGCCAAGAATGTCGAAAACTCCCCTGCTATTCTTCTCAAAACGAAACAGTATCTAATCTCGAATCGAGACCACCCCCTTTCTACCGGTGAACTTTGTACGGCCACAATATACGCCGAGCTGCTCGCACTTCTCGAATATCTTACTCGCAAGTCAGGCATAGAGACGCAATCCAATGCACAAGGAGACATTTCATGCGCTCTCAAAGTCTATACTACTTTCTCCAAATCCCTATCGGAAAGGAATCATTCGCAAACAATCTCTCACGAGCTTCTACTCCAATCTGCATCTCGACTTTTATACCACCACGCAAGCATAGGACCATTCCGTCCAGCACTTCTTCGCGAACATCTCACAACCTTCCTCACTCTCTTCCCAAGGAACACAATCTTCCTCTCTCTCTACACCTGGAACGAATCCCGTCTCCGAATCGACAATCGCGTCCGCAACATTCTCCAATCCACCATCCTAACACCGACAAACGACACAGTACCCACCCGCCTCTTCGCCATCCGCTACGAACTCAACCACGGCACAATCCACTCCGTACGCTCAGCATTCGAACGCGCTCTTTCCTCCCCGACATGCTCTTCCTCTCCTGCTCTGTGGAAACTATATATCCTCTTCTGTCTACATACTGCGGAATTCCGTCCCAAAGCTAGGGGCGTATGGTACCGTGCCTTGCGAGCTTGTCCGTGGGTCAAGGAACTGTATATTTTCGGCTTTGAAGAGATGGGTGAGTTGCTGGGTTTCGAGGAGATGAAAGGGACTTGGAGGGTTATGGGTGAGAAGGAGTTGAGGGTTCATGTTGATCTTGAGGATTTATTTGAGGAGTTTGAGGAGAGGGGGTTGGAGCAGCGGGAGGGGAAGAGGCTGGCGGTTAGATGGGTTTATTTTCGTTGATGGAGCAAGAGGGACTTGGATGAGAGTGGTGGTGTAATTGGGTTGCATTTGATATCTTCTCTTCGTAGGGTGGAATGTAATGAATTCTTTTCTGAATATCTCTCTACGCTTGAATCTTCAATCTTCAAACGACAGTCAAGACTCAACCTACCCTACTCTCACCCTATTTTACCTTATCCTACCCTATCAATGTCCATTCTTTGAATGCGTGCCTGCAAAATACAAAATCATCAAATTTTTCGACCGCAAATTCATAAAAGAGAAAAGATCTGGAATATCATGCTGTGATCTTACAGTATCTATAGGATATATATATTGGACATTAATCTACCATACAGACGACCATTTACTTGTGATGATTAAGATAATATGATATAAATTAATAAAATAGAAATAGGAATACATGCACGTACAGCCCTGGACTTTTATTTTGAATTCTGATAAGTTTCTTTTTTGTTTTTGTAAACGTAATGCGTAATCTGGATAGGTGGGTTAAAAGAGAGCTGCGCTGTATTAGATTCGTACTCTCTACCTGTATCTTCTTGTACAGCATCTTGATTTTGCGAGTGCTTTCGAAGGTTTACATCATCACCGCACCGCACCGCACATTTTCCAACATAGAAAATATCATCCCCCACCTGTCACCTCTCACTTCTTCCCTCGAATCCCTCGAATCATACCTCCCTCGAATCCCACAATCCCATTCCGTCGAAGCTTGCGAGTGAACATGTCATGTCATGTTCATGTCTGTGATGCACTGATGTTGTAAAGGATGGTGGTGTGGTGTAGTCGTACCCGGTTGTAGAGTAACAAGCGGCTCCCCAATCCGAAACAGTCTGATCCCCAACCAGGATCATCAAACAAACAACACCAAGAACCCTTGGCCCGCGTCGCCCCAGAAAGAGGGTCAGATGCGGAACCAGGAGGGTACCTTGTAGTAGATTAGGCAAATTCCACTCGTCCTTCGGGACTAGGTAGCTCAGTGGTCAAGAATAGACACTCTACCTACAATCTATTATCTGCCCCCACATGAACCCCTGCGTGATTTTCCGCCAATGGACTTGGCTATGCAAATTTCCCGGTTGGCTGTTGCCCCACTCTTTGGATAGAACATTGGATTGTAAAACATGAAATGGCAGAGAAGCGATACACTGGCAAATTTTGGGATAGGACCTGCATACGGGATGACATGTGAAGCATGTATGATCTACCGCTTCGATCGGATGGAAAGGATGGCTTGTGAGAGGCTATCCGCCAGTTAGCGAGCCCGGGGAGATTGACAATGGTTCCTGCGACGGGAAGGGGTTTCAATGTGAGTGTGGATTGATGGGAGATGAATGTGCCAGAGCCTTGGTTCGTGGAATCTTGGTGGGTTATTGATGGAGGATCGCGGGAGGTCGGAAAACAGGATGTGCATGCTCAGGTTGGTGAGAGCTTGTTTTGACCCTGAGTTCTCGGGAGGAGGATCCGGTGGGGGACGAACCACGAAGCGAGAGAGCACGTCGTATTTCAACCGTCGACCTGGACAGATTGAGACGAAGATCCCAATCGAAACCGTTATGCCTCTCTGTGCTCTGCCCCGGTCTTTCGATCACTTGTGATCCGAGGTGCCCCTGTCTAACCACCGTCCACTCCAGATAGCCGAGGAGAGTTGTTTATAAAAGAAGTTGTATTCCTCTTTCCATGCCTCTTCTTTCTTTTCTCTCCAGCAGCGCTCTCATTCTCTACATCAGTCTTCCAGGTTTCTAGTTTCCCGACTTCAAGAACATTCCTTCCTTCATTTATTCCCATTCATCCATTCATTTTTCACCGAGCTGTGCTCTGTTAAATAAATCACTTACCTTTACACATCTACACCTCTAATCACCCTCACACCCTCCCCCGATCAACCCTCAAAATGCACTTCTCCCTCACCGCATCCCTAACCCTCGCCCTCGTGGCCCTCACGGTCGCCACTCCCCTCCCCGCCCCCAAAACCTCCACCAAAACCAAATCCGCCAAAGCCTCCTCCGCAACCAAAGATGCCGCCGCCGACGCAGCAGGAGGAGCATCCGTCCTCACTGCAGGACAAACATACAACGACATCCAGATCTCCTCCGGCACCGCGGGCGACGCAGAGAGTCTCGCCAACGCCCTCTTCGCCAACATCGACCAGAGCAACCTCGCGGGTGTCAGTGCTGCGGATCTGAAGATCATCAAGGCGACGCATGATGTTGCTGAGGATGCGGAGGTGGATGGGTTTAATAAGGCGCTTGAGGGTGCGACTGGGGATGAGAAGGTGGCTATTCAGGTATGTTCTATCCCCCTTCCCCAATTCCCATCCTCCTTTTTTTTTACTTTAGGGATTTGAGAGGGATGTATACTGATTTTAAAACAGAACGGCAAAATAAAGAACAAAGTCCTCAAACTCACCGCTGAGGTTCTTGCGCTACAAGTTGAGAACGCGCAGGGCAATGAGAAGGGTGATGTTGCGGCGGAGCAGAAGAAGTTGGCTAATAACATTGCGCTTGATACCAAGGCTAAGGGTGGTGCTAGTACCGCTGTTCCTTTTGATGGGACGATTGGTTGAGCTCCAAGTTTATCTGAGGAAGCTTGTCTTTCGTGATGCTAAGTCGGAGAAGCGAATTGAGTTGGAGTGTTGGAAATGTGGATAGATGGAAAGAGATGGAAATTAATATGGTGGATGTATGGATGGACGGATATTTCGCTTTGGGGATTTTTATTGTTGTTGGTGATGGGATCTACTTATTTACTTGGATCAATTTTAACTGATTGTATGATGTTTTGATTTTCTAATACCTTTTCTTCTTTCTTCTTCGGTGACTTAGCAAAATTTCCTTTGATTTATTACAAACCATCTAAATGCCGCTTTTCTAATGTGACTTCAATGAAATCAAACTCTAACTTGCTATACCCTCCAAAACGCAAAGATAAAAGGAGTTTATTAGTATTACTTAGGAAAAGAGGTATTCCTACTTATAAGTAGGAGCAGCAAAGTTCTATTTCTTTATTTTTCTTTACAGATTACTCATTATCTTTAGTGTCTTCCGAAAGATATAAAGTTAAACAAATAAATACAAATTAAACCTATATCCCTTCTAGAGTATAATCTGACGAGTGCAATCGTGCACTCAAAGTGGATAATAGTGGATGCTAGTGGGTGTGATAACTGGGTCAAATTGAGGCTCAAGTGCTTAGAAGGTAGGTTTATATGATAAAGTACTTGCAAAGTGGACACCTTGACTCCACTTTGACTCCGCTTTTCCGTGCACGTTTTTCTCGTCAGTTTATACTCTGGAAGGGGTAAATGCTATAAATCACATTTTACTACCTAACCGTTCCAAGGATTTCTACCCTCTCTCTAGCTATTAGTTACCGAATCTATTTCGTCCTCGAGCTCGGTATCCTACACACTTATAAGTGGTGATCTTAAAGTCTCCCGCTCTCTTACTTATACCGTGCCTATATACATACCAGATGAAAGAGTAAGGTGTGGAAGAATCTCTTCTTTCTTGTTGTTATTATGTAGGATATGGGCTACTTGGCTACCTGCTTACGTCCTGGTTGAAGGGATACGGAGATGGGAGGTTTGGGAGTTTTAGGTTGGGTGTTATGTTTGTTGGTGTGGAGCTGGGTTGTATTGGTGATTGGAAGGGCACCCAATTCAGAGGGTGGGAATAACTTCAATTTGGTAGTGGTGATAACGTGTATTACCCCATGTTTTTTGTAGACACTGGAAACAGCTGTACATGTATACCAAGGTAACTTGGCTGGAGGGAGGGGGGCATGTCACTTCAAAGGGAGTTAACAATTTTCCAAGCCATATAGTAAAAGACAAGACGTTGACCAGAAAGATTATATTTTTAAACAAGAAGAAATCTACTACCACACAAGCTTCACAGGCTTAATATAGCACTGCTGCGGAACATGAGTCATCTTATCAATCGCCGCATAGCTGCTCAGCGTCTCAGGACATTTATACAACTCAAAAGTCCACACAATCTGCGTAAGCAGCAGCTTGATCTCAACATAGGCCATTCTGCGTCCGTAGCATCCTCGTTCTCCCAGACCAAAGGTAAGATGCGGTCCCGCCGCCGAGTTGAAAACCTTTTGTCCGGCAGCTTTGTCTTCTTCCATCCACCGCTCGGGATCAAAGTCCGCTATACCTTCGTGCTTCCAGGTGCCAACTTTGTCTTTGGCCTCGATGCCTGATTTTGTGCGTAGAGATTCGTCGATATTGAATGCGGGAGCGAAGATACTGGGCCCGTTGCCGAGGAGGAAAACCTCTGTGCCCTTGGGGATACGGTGTCCCAGGACCTCGGCGTCACATAGAGCTGTACGGACGTTGGCAGCTTCTGCTAAAGAACAACGTAGGATTTCTTCAATTACTGCATCTCGGTAGTGCACTTGTGACTCGTTGATCTCTTGGAATGTCGGTAAGCGCTTCTCGGCTGTGGCTTCATGGTGGTGTGCACGAAGCTCAGAGCGAAGTTTGGTTTGCACGTCAGGATTATCGGCTAGATTTTTCAGTGCCCAGGCAATCGCCGTTGCGGTGGTATCATGGGCTCCCATAATGAATCCAAGGATCTAGGGGATGCCGGTTAGCTTATGGTCCTTTGAATTGCAGCCAAGTGGGATCTTGGGCACTTACCTCGTCATACATTCCCCGTCCGTCAGCTTCTGGCTGCCGGTTTTCTTTTTGAGCCAAGAGAAATTCTCTCTGCACGAAGTCGTCAATCGCACAGGTAATGGTTTTCTCGTTGGGATCCTTGCTAGTAGCTCTTTTGACGGCCTTATTGATCTCATCTCCAATGACCTGATCTTTGTCTTTATACGCTTTCTTCATCGTGGACGTTTGCCTCAAGAACCAATGAGCGAGAACTGGCACTGGGGACTTGATGCTGGTCTCCACACTATCGGTGAGTGTAAGGATAGATTGCACAGCTGCTGGATACGGTGCTGATGGAAGGTCTACTGGGGAATCCAGGTCATTCTTCAGTTGAATTGACTTGATGGTTGAGTATAACTTCAGCTGGGCCTTGGTTGTGCTATTATCTATGTCGGCTCCAAAGACAATTGACCAGACCGCATCCATGGCTGTGCGATACAAATCGTCGGCTGCTACAAATGGGTGCCCTTTAGCAAGTCGTGCTTTCTGTTCCCATAGTTGTATGAGGTCGAGACCAGCTGCATAGATATGCGGTGCGGCAGTCTGGTGCAAAAAGCCCATGCCCATGACTCCTTGGAGCCATTTGCGGTGTTGTCTAAACTCGCTACCTGTCGACATGCAAAAATGACTCTTGGGAGAAATGGCACCAGAAACTTCGCCAAAAAACTTGGATCGGTCGAACTCCTTCGTTCGTCGCACCATAATATCCTGTGCTTCTCGGAAATCTGCGATAACCACCAAAGGCTTGCCAAATGGACGCGTGAAGAGCTGAATGATTGGCGAATCCAAATTGACATTCTGTTGCATCATCCAGGCAAACATTTCCTTGGTCTTGCTGGTCGCCTCAACTAACGCACCGACATCTCCAAAGATGGAATTCGCTGCCTTCTTGTTATATGGAATACCCGGGATTGGTTTTGGCAGAGCCCATCTGTAGAAGAGGATGAGAAGAACCATTCCGCTGCCAATAAACAGAGACAAAACTTGAGGCGTCAGCCCCAATGGCATTTCTATGCCCATCGTCAAGGATGTTGCGATTTTGCGATGCGATGTGGTGATTCTGTAGTAGCCAGCCACGTAGACTTGAAAAAAGAGTTCAGCAATTATTCAAGTTGAAGCTGGTGACACTATGAGGACAAAATGACAGGAAGCTATCAACTTAGAAGTGAGGAGGCATACTCTATAACGGAACCCCGTGCCTGTGCACCTCTTACACCCTGGGCGCAGGCACAAACCCGTATCTAGACTGATTATAATGTAGGGTTACCACCACCATGCCATCGTGACCTAGGAGGCTTTTGAAGCGACTCCGGCTGTCTTTCAGGGTGAGAATTCCAACGCAGACGATGAGGAAAGACGCTATGAATTGGCAGCTTGTGGGGCAGATAGTCAATCTGGACGTATCGCCAGGTGTGGATGATAATAAATTGTGCCCCATGAAGCCATTCCATTTCATGCTTGTCATACGAGGTGCAAAAGGTGCCAGGAAGGTGGGGAGGTGCCGGAGGTGTGAGGGGTGCTACAGGTGTGGGAGGTGGGTTTTAAAGGTAACGTGATCACAGTAAGCGAGCTGATGAACCAATTAAATGACTGAACATCTCTGATATGTCAAAACACGGAATAAATATACCTAAAAGGTAGCCTCAGCCGCTTGCGTCAGTAGCGGGAGAGAATAAGATGATTTACGTTCTCCTTCTAAACGGTAACAAAAGTGATATTAGTGGAGAATAAAGTCAGCTACCATTTATACCGTGGTAATTCGGTGTTTTCAAATATACTGGGTTGGCAGAGTGGACCTTGGGAGTAGCAGAAGTTATCAAGACTACTTCAAGGCCATTTATAGAAGAGCTTTCTACGGGTCTCTAGGTAGAAAATTCCGATAGCGGTGATCTTATGCGCATGAGGAGAGGGACTTCTGACCAGTAGGAGCCACCAATTCATACTGTGCCGCACTTCACCCCACTTCACTCTACCACCCTAGCATGTTTAATGACATCGATTTACCACAGTACTAAAGTTCAGATTATACCCCCCACCATAAAGACAAGGTACATTCATTGCCCAGACGATAATATGAAGGGGTCAAAAATTGCGGGTCTGGCAGGTCAATTACCCTTGCAGAATCTAAAATGCTGAAGTAGCAGAGTCCAATTGATATTCTTTCATCCTTCATCCCAATTTTGCTCAGTCTCATATACTCATGCTCGAGGCTTCCTATACCTTTCTCGCCATGATCAAACTCTCTGTCGCACAATTAGCCTTTGCTACGTTTGCTGGTGCCTTGACAGTATCGGTGCCGTCACCAAGGGACTTGTTCGACGACTCTTGTGCTCCCTTCCGTTTACCACCACAAGCCGTAAATGGGACATATCTAGATCAAAGCACCGTTGGACAGGCATGGATTGAACCACCGTTTGGATTTGGCTATGGTAAATGGGCGTTGGCATGGACCAGTATAGAGGAGTACTGGGGTTGGTCAAATATGCAGGTATGGCCTCTTCATTGCTTGATGAATTGATCAGAGGACGTAGGCGCTTCTCAGCTAACACATGGAACCAGAATGAGTGGTATCCCCTAAGCAGCACAGTGACCGGAGGGCACGTATCAGATCTGCACGCAATGGTCATCGCGGACGTGAACTCCTTCCAACTTGGCGACAATAACACGATCATCACCACACCAGGAACCGACACGCCGCTCCCCGGACAGAAGTACGCCTGGAACTACACCATCCCAGCCGAGATCATGGCTGAGACGGACAACACCACGTGGGTTGGCTGGGGATTCGATTTCTATGAGCAGGGCGCTCCGTACTTTGTGAGCTACGACGCCTCGACCGTCGGCATGAAGAACGTCTCGCATGGAGTGTCCATCTACAGTGCGCGAGAGAGAGGGCCTTCGGATAGAACGGTGGCGGAGATTGCGGATTGCTATGATAAATTGGGGAGTGTGGTATTTGCCGATCTGTTTAGGTCGATGCAGAGGACACCGACGGATGGCCGCCGCAGCAATGAATTGTCGTGGCGTGGACCATCGGCGGATGTGGAGAATCAAAAGAAGAGGAATGGCGCCGTTCGAGGAGTGTCCGCTGCAGTTGCAAGTATCAATTTGGAAAAGCATGTTCAGGTCCAGGACGGGGATATTGATAATCTGATGTGTTATTGTAAAGTATAGCCAAGATAGAGTTATTTGTAACTTATATCAAGTCAATTTATAGGGCCCCTTTGTAGTAATAATGTGAATGTGGTCCTTGGGGAAAGAAAAAAATGTCGGGTTTATATCTCTAATTCTTGGACTTACAACACAGATTCTTTACCATACAAAAACTAGAGAAATACTTTAAAAAAACGCTTGTAGATTCTGGGTTGAATTCTTTGTACTTCTACTGCAACCCAAGTCTTTTTTCATTGCGTTGTTATAAGTTGGCAATTACTGTAAAAGTTGTGAAAACAAGCATAATTTCAATTGAAGGAACGGATTAAAATGTTTTTCCTGCCCCGTAGAGAACATTGTATCATTTTTCAATCCAACACGCCATCTACAATCCCAAAAAACGCCCAGAACTTCCGTAATTATACATATAACCACCGTCCGATCTGAAGTCTAATTCTTTCAATATTGTACAACAGTCTAAAAACATTTTACTTTCCCTTCCATCTCTGCCCCTACTGTTGCTCGCAGGCCATTGGTGCTGAGCCGCCGTTTTGGATTGTGTTTCTCGCTTACATAGCTTGGTATCTTGCATAATAGAACAGTGTCTAGTTCCCAATATTCTTTACTTGCGTTTGTCGCCAATGAACTGAAAGCACACCAAAGCCGTAAGGGCGCAAACCGTCGCCAGCACTGCATTCATGTTCCCATACCCGATCGACTGTCGTAACTCACCCGCAAGCTCGGGTCCGAGTGCCAGACCAAGCGAGAAGAAGAGAAACGACAACGAGTACAGCTGAGCGTACGGGCCATGGTCACCAAAGAAATCCGGACTGACTTGGTGGTACTTCTGGACAACCATGCTGGCTTCCACAATGGACGGTGCACCCATGCCCGCCACACCGATGCCGAGAAGTCCCAGCAGAATTTCGTAAACAGCAACTTGCGATGCTCCTCCGGGCTTCGCAAATCGGAATGCAACCAGGACCGGAACGAGATATAGATAGACGAGAACTGAGATCTTCTTGGTACCCAGCTTGTCCACGCACCAGCCCAAGAACGGTCCAGCAGTCAAGTTTGCCACACCGATGGGGAGAAACATGAGGCCGGCTTGGAGCGGGGAGAAGTTGTAGTACTCGTGAGAGACAATTGGAACCGTCGCGTCGATGCTCCCAAGAAGCAAGGCCTGGACAAATGCGATGGTCAGAGCAGCGATGAGACGGGGAGCCGCAAGGCAAGGCAGGATTGGAATGATACGCATGACTTTTGGCAAATCGGGCGATATTCTGTAAGAGTCGTCTTCGTCTGCCTTTCCGACATTTTGCAAGAGTGATGACAGTTCATCGTTACCCTCCTCAATTTGCGGTTGGCTTTCGCTTGCACTAGTAATGAGGGTATCGGTACCATTCTCACCGTCCCTCTCATACCGCTGCGCTGTGCGGACTTCAATGACAAAAAATCGCATCGTAAAGTCAACGGCCAGAATTGCACACGCGAGCCCAAACACAGCTCCGAGACCACCTTTATCGTATAGAAGGCCCCCAAGTATTGGAGCCAAGAAGGTCCCGACTGAAATGAAGCCAAAGATGGCTCCTATCGCCTTTCCCAAATTCTCCGCCCCCACCGTCTCTAAGCACAAGGCCATGCCCGTAGTCCAAACCACCGCGGCACTGAAGCCCTGCAGTACTCGTGCAACCAGCAGCACCCGCATCGTGCGCCCAAGAAATAGCAGCAGCGTCGCGCCAAATAATGCCGTGACACCCAGCAGAAACGGCGTTCGTCGTGAGCTCAATCGATCCGTGACCACGCCAGCAACGAGAGACATGCCGACAGAAGCTGCAGCGTAGGCAGCGAGCAGGAATGAGACATGTCGTTGGACTTGGTCTGGAGGCAACTTGAGGCCATCGCCCAGAAAGAAGGGAAGGATGGGGACAATCAATCCGTAGAGGAATAGGTCGGTGAAGAGGCCGATTCCCACCGTGGCAACGATGAAGACTTTATTGCTGCGCCAGCGCAGACCCGTTGGCTTCTCCGAGTACTCGCACTTGATTTGGGCCGTGTTCAGAAAGCGCTTCCAGAATGAGAGGCCCATTGTCGCATTTGCGAGGAAACCGTGAACAAACAGCTTTGCCCAAGGAAAGGAGAGTTTTTTGTATTTTCTGCCTTCTATCTTTGATATTATGCAGGCAGTTGGGTGCAAGTTTCATACTACTGCACTTACTGTGCCGTTCCTCAACATCTCGGTAAACACTTTACACCCCCAGCACCTCTGACACCTCCAACACCCCAACACTTGCAGTCCCTACTAGTAATTGATGACACCAAAACGCCATTCTCGTGAGTATGCTCTACATGTGCTGGAATTTGATAGCATTATTACGGGCAAGCTTGTTGGTCCCAGGCAGCAAGCACGCTAATACATTTGCTTGCGATTTCCGACTGCTAGTCTTATGGCCGTTTCTTCCCCCATTCCCTCCGATTCCAACCCGACCCCGGCCACGCCCCGACTCCACCAGCCAATCACACCCTACGCCACGAATGAGTGAGTGGATCTAGATTTTGTAGCTAAATGGAATTCAAATAGTATATTCAAGGAAGTTTTCCTAGTGGGAATAATACAACTTCTTACTTTTCGACAATATGTGATGCTGATGTACAATGGATAACCATTGAATATTATAAATATTGATATAAGCCCCCTTTCGAACATCTCAAATCTAACCAGTACACTCCCTACCATACCGCAATCCCTATATAACATACAAAACCACCAAATCTCAACTCTCTAATTCCGACAAAAAACAAAGCAGAGACCTATCAGCAGCAAATCAGTCCCTAGAAAATCTCCTACTCCCATGTTTACTAGTAATTGTTAAAAAGTCCAATAAAGAAGAATTCCTCAGAAGCCGTCAGGAATCCACAAAAATCCATATCAAACCAAGCAACAAGGAAACCCCTCTGTTATCCCATACCCGTACCACAAAGGCATAACACAAGCAAAGACTGCTACGGCGAGGACTGGAGGTCAAATCACATGACTCCAAAAAAGCACGGTCCAGATACCTCGCTTATTTCACCTGCCCCTATTCTCACTTCCTCACCTCACCTGAACCCGCCCTCGCGACCATCCAGCGTTCTTTTAACAAACAAGTCAGAGTTACCCGTGTACCCAACATTCAATATTCAAGAAGAAAGTTGCAGAGAAACGCGGATTTGGATCATCAAGTCGCCACAAAAATGGTGTCATGGTGGTGTGAAAGCTCTTGTCTACAGGAATACAAAGATCGCAGGTTTCTGGATCTCCAAAGCGGCATTCTGGTGATCGTTTTGAGCTGTGATTTGGAAAGCTTTGCTTGCGTTCTGGTAGTATGTGAATATCTTACGTGTACGAAGGGTTGCCGCAATTGGAGAAGGGCCGCAGTCGCAGTGCGATTTTGCAGATGGGCATCGGTGCATGATAGCAACTCGTTTGAAAGAAGATTGAGGCGCATAGATACTGATGAGGACTTGTTTGTGCGCTCCAAATTGGCTGGTAGACAATGATTACAACAACAAGAGATCGCAAGTAATGGAATAAATACATGGAGGGAAAAGTGTGCCTGAATTGAATCTTCCTCATGTTCGAGAAGTGCCTGAATTAGATCCACTTTGAGGTTTGGCAGGTGTCCGCTGTCAAGCAGATTGTGCAAGGTCACAGAACTCAGATTTGTCTGGCAACATCAAGTGTATACGAGAGCCAGTAAACAAAGCAGCTGCAGCTTGGTGGTGACGCGATACGTTGGGTGGTGCCGCAAACTTGCGGTGGTCACGGTTGTGTTTTGGAGTCAAAACAAAGGCAGCAGCGCCGCGAGTGAATGTGATCAGTTGCTCTGGACACGAAGGGGGAAATTGCAGTTGGTCAAGGTAAACAAAAACACGTAAACACGAGAGCACGACAAATTCACTGCATCAATACAATTATCTATGTAAACAAGAGCTCAAAACACAAGATGTGTTTTGAAAAATATGTATCCAAAGCAACGCAAATGGTAGAGTTGTCATCCATAGAATCAGAATGAAACCGTCCCTGCTTCTTGGAATGATTTGATCTATCCATCTGCACCTGTGACAGCAAGATTGCTGCCACATTGGCCCTGAGAAGGAAGGAGAAAAAGAAAAAAGAAAAAAGAAAAACCTTGCAAAAGTCCCTGTGTGAAGTCAACCAGTAACAAACACGGGAAAGAAAAAATACTCAACTGGAAAAACCAAGGAAAGAAATAAATGGCAATCGGGCGAACCGTTTTTTGGTGATTGTTTTTGAAATACAGGAGTCGTCATCTTCGAAGGACCACCTCGTCGAGTCGGAATCCAGGACCGTTTTCAATTTTTTTTGGCGACCCGGAGGCCTATTTTAGCATTTTCAAGAACGTGAACAAAGGAAAAGGGAAGGGGGGAGCAATACTCCCTAGCAAACCTTCCCGGCTCTCTCACACTCACACCAGGCTTGGTAGCGAGCCTCACGATCCTGGATGGTTCCTGGGCGGAAATCATCCTTGAGCTCTCGGAGGTATCGCTCTTTCTTTTCCTTGGCCTGATACCCGTTAGCCAAAGTCGAAGTCAAGTTCAGAGATGGATGGGACACTTACCTCAAGCATAGCGAAGTGCTCCCGGCCAATGCGCTCCATTTCCGCCAACATTTGCGCAATGTATGCAGGGTCGTAATAACAGTCGGGGAGCGGACCGAACTCGTCATCATCATCATCGACGGCAGATAAGACCGAGTCTGTGGCGACCATTACCGAATCCTGCTCTGCGGGGAAAGAGCCAGGCATGAGTGGTGTTGGACCCATCATCTCACCTCCAGAAAGGATTGGCTGCTGGAAGGCGAGAATCACGGTGGTTGGAATTGTAAACCACCCGAGGAAACATGTCGTGATGGCTGCCCAAGCGAAGCTTGAGTCAGCCCAGCCGGCGAGAAAGGAGAAGCCGATGAGCGTCTGCCAAACAGTGACCTTGTCCATGTAGGAAGGCTGAGTCACAATGGCAGTGACGGCGGCGTATACAGCAGGGAGGAAGAAGCCCCCAAGGGTGCTGAATACCCAGGCGGCGAAGAGAATGGTGAGGGCGATTCTTGCGTTGATGAACATTGTGTTGGTGAGGTACAATGTTTGAAGATGGGTATGTATGTATGAGAGTGCAGAGTATGAGAGTGTGGGTTAGCCAAAGCTAAAGAAGGAAGGAAAAGAAAGTTGGGAAGAGGGGGGCGGAGGTCGATATTTATACCTGGGGGCTGACGGGGAGGTCTGCCACGGCAACCGCTGGTTGTGGGAGACTTTTGCGGTAAACTTCGCCCTAAGCGAGCGCTTTTTCCCAATTAGGCAGTTTGCGCAAATTCCCGTGACTTCCATGACTGCAACTTCTAGTGTCTGCATGGCAACCACTGGTTGCAGGAGACGTTTGCGCTAAGCTTCGCCCTAAGCGGGCGCTTTTTTGAGTTTGAGCAAATTCTCTGGGATTCCATGACTGCGACGTATAGGGTCGACATGGCAACCAGTGGGGGTTGCAAGAGTGAATGACGACACTTCCAGTGGGGGTGGTAGCATGATACCACGAAGCCTCCATGGACCCTTCAGGATGCTGGCGCAAGTAGAGCATTGAAAGCCGTTGCCAGTTCGTGCTTGTCCCAGATATTGTGAAGTATGATTGCTAATTTACTTCGTTCTCCAAGGATATCAAACCTCCAAATCCCAAGCCAATGCGACTTTGACCTCGAGATGGTCTCGCTCTGCGCGATAACCAAAACGTTGGTGGCAGTCGACATCAAAGCGGCGGTACTGTACATACCATGTTAAGCAGAGTATTCATGTGTGAACAGCAAGCTTTTGCGCAAGAGCAAGCGTGCGAAGATCACCGGGGAAAGATTCAAGTAGTGTGGGAGACTGACAGCATCTCTCTTGAGTCGATATAGTTGACAGAGATTGGTCTCTTGTACCGCTTGGCTTCAAGATAGCAACCGTCTGTTTCTCAATATGTGTCGTCTTGGAGAAACAGCCATCCTCGTCCGCTGCGTGGTCTTCTCGATAAGGCAAGACAGGACACAATATTGGCAGTCCATGATATACTTGAGGGGCAAGAGGGTGTGGATAGCGATCTCTGGGAAACTTGATCTAAATAGACTCGGTAGTACCAAATTGTAGCTTCACTCCGTATTTTCATCAAGCATTGCGATTTCTTGCACATTCTTTTGTAACCGCTCCTTCCCATGTGACGCTTGCCCCAAGAACCTCACTCAAAGAAAGTATCCTTCTCAAGACACCTCCGAATCAATGCCCACCAGATGATTAATCTGCAGCACTCTTTTGATATTCCTTTCCAAATGATAGCCAAACCCGAAATTGAATCTTGCAACGTGCCGAAAATTGATCTTTGTATCTCAATGCAAGTTCTCGTTCGTTCCTTGAATTCGAGTTCATACGACACCATTTCTCGTAGAGAGTCCAGATTGTGACCATGGTATTTCTTTCCAACTTGCACGGATAACCCATAGTTCATCACCCCCTTTCGCAAAAAGTCTCGAGCTGTCCAATCCTCCAGGGCCCTTGTATATATAGCAACAGTTCCAGAAGGACCAAGAATACCTGCACGACCTTCTGTTCTCTCACAACGGTGATTTCGACGTCAATGGGCGAAATTTCAGCTTGAATGACGGGCTCGGTCTCTGGAACCAATTTCCCGTAATGTCTCTCCACTTTGATATTATTTTGAAGCTTTCCGATACTCCAAATAAGTTTTAGAACCTACGGTCGCAGTTTGAGAGCAATTTCATGTCGTTCTATAGAGTTTTCTTCCTCATTTTCGGACACATGGTGGAGTAGAGTCTAGCAAGGTCCCTGGAGTGGTTCTCTGAGGTTTGATAGCCAACGAAAGAGATTGGGTGTCTTTGCCTTGGGAATTGTCTCCACGTTAAGCTCTTGCTGCTACCAAGTCTTTTACACTCTCCTCGGAGGATCTTGACATACTCAGTATTACCTAGTTTTTAGATGGATAAGATGGTGGGAAGCAAAGAAGATGTACTTCTCATTGAGCCAAAGCCACAAGCAGAAAGGGGTTTAAGTCGTTTACTCGAGCAAATTCCTTAGCTGACTCGAAAATATAAACCAGCATTCAAACAATGATTACGAGGAAACTTTCCTCGAAGTGAGACAGCATGCGGGCGCTTCACAAGAGCGATTTGGTCGTATTCTCCAATTGATACAATAACTATATCCTCTCTTCAAACTCTACGGCACTTATGCAGTATATTGAAGTTGCTAGCTTGTCCCCAAAGCAAAACTATAGCCACGACAACTTTCCACTACCGACAAAACCTACCACCAGATTCGTAGCGTTACCATAGGGTACATCGCCTTCCTCGCCTAGCTATGTTCAACTTCGACAACGTGTCTTCAAGGATTTTGATATATGCTTCGAAGTAGTCCTGATGGAGTTTCGGTCTACTTCTCTATCGTAACAGGCATATACCTTTTCTCGTGCAATATAAATCTACCCTCTCGCTAGCAAAAAAAGCGATCTAACACACAACTATCATGTTGATAAAAGTCAATATACAAAAATAATGAAACCGCACGCGACACTATCCAGAGTGATAGCACTCATCGTAATAAGTATATATACATGTACAAATTGCATGCAGAAGTACGACGTAGAATCTTTTCATAACAGCGAATGGAAAGGGGCTGTAAGTGAAAGGGCTCAATGAAGTCAGAAAGAAGGCCTTGAGTCTCTTCAGGGGGTTTCTCGTCTTGATTCCATCAAATAGACTGAGACACCAGCAAGCTTCGTAGGCTATCTACCGTTCAGCTACAATGATATACAGTCAAGGGGTGTGTAAAATAGGTTATGGAGAGATTCAGGGATACCTATATTCAAGAATCGATTGACCCACCCTATGTTTCCTCTCGTCTGGTACCACTTACCAACGTTCATATGGAAATTATAGTAAAGCAGAGATATTACAAAAGCTCTCTAGAAAGCCTTTTGTTTTTGGGCAAGCTCATGAGTAAAATTGCTTCCGTTGTGGTGACTTATACTTACGTTTGAATCTTACTGCTGTCTGACAAGGCAGGCCATGTCACAGCTATGGGATTTAAAATATATCACACCATTCAATCATAAAATCATCATAGGTAGAAACTAAGAGAACTTTTGCACTACACAAAACAACCATCCTACCCTACAAAACACTGGCCTCCCTCCCATCCTCCACGGAACAAATCCCTGTTCTTTCTTATCTCCAACAGAATCAATCAGCCACCTACCTCCCACAATTCCTCGCAACACAAACCGTATTCTCATGAATATACCTAATCCCTCCCCCCTCCACCCGGAAAAGATTCGTAGAGGGCACCCCCTCCGGACGGGTGGTATCAATAAACGGAAAATCATTGAAGATATCCACCGCGCCCAGCTCCTCATCAATGACATACCTCCTCCTCCCAATCTTGAGCGGCTCAGGAAAGGCACCCATGGTACACGTATTGGCCATCGGCTTGCTACCACCTGTATACGCGCCTCCTTCCAGTCTGGCGCAGGGCGTACCATAGGGAACTTTGACCTTGGAGTCGCCCCAGGAGTCGAGGTATGCGTCGCCGGCGGCTTTGATGACCGCGCGGGTGTCGCGTGCAGAGTGCGGGATGGGGGTCCATGTTTCCTTTTGGGTCCAGTAGAGATGGCCAGTTGCATTGAAGGCCCAGTCTCCGGCGTCGGCGACGACAGATTGGATGGTGGTTATCTTTTGGTCGGGGGCGAAGAGCATGCGGGTGTGGATTACGTAGGGATGTTTGCTGGTTGCTGAGGTTATTTCTGTGAATGTTGCGCATTCGGTTGTGTCAAGGAGACTGCGATTCTGTGATATGTTAGCAGCAAGCCTTATGCTGAGAAGAGAACAAAGTGAGGCAGGTTGTCAAGTTACTTGGGATCATCAAGCCGAGAAGACAACGAAATGAAGTGGGATTTGGCATACGAAGTCGACTACCACTGCCTGAGCCAACACCCCTTTATTGATATCCATTGGTACATCATTTTCAACATATGTAACATTGTTGGCAAGGGCCGCAAAAGCTTGAACAGAGAGCCCAGCATTTTGTGTGCGAACTGATTGCAAATTGTCAGCTCATATGCATAAGCACCCTACTTATCGAGTTATGTACTCACGATAACTGGCAGCTGCCTCCTGAAGCATTGCTCGACTACATGCTGCCGAAGCACGAGCTATAAACCCAGCACATATCAGCAGAATCAAGTACATCATGTCGCCCTAATTCCTTCCAAAATCTGTATAAACCTCAGATACGTGCTCATCACTTGAGACCCATCGCTTTGTTATATGAAGCCCCACCCAAAGAGGGACCATTCTTTTTGCCTTGCGGGCCGACCCTCTTTGGCTTATACTTCCGGCTTAAATAAGTATGGTACTGGAATAGGAAAAAGCGAGGAACACAAGTAGAGTGATACCCCTCCGGAAGTATGTGAAGTTGATTTGATTCAATCAAATCTCTTGGCGTGACCTTAGCCAGTAGCCAATGGGGCACACTACCGATAGACATGAATCTTTCAAGGAACAAATTAGCATAAGGTCTGGACAATCTACCGAACAGATGAAGAAAACGAAAACACAAGCAGCCAAAAATCTTTCAATGCAAAACAATCTCGGCATTTCGTTGAATTTGGATATTCCTCAGAGCAATTGGTGCCATGAGGTATCACAGCGATCCAAGTAGTTACCCCCGGTCGGGGATTGATAAGGTGGAATATCATGTTGAATGTGTACTGAAGGATAGGAGCACCTAGTTCATGGCATAACAATGCCCAATATTTCGCTTTGACGTAGAACAAAAAGAACAAGAAGTGGAAAACGATAGAGGAAAATCAGTCAAATGATCCAAGAGGAAGAGACTGATTTGATAAGGAAGCTAGCTGCTGTCAAGTAGAAGCTCTCTCATTTACTTGAAGTGGACCTGTGAAGGATCGTTCTGAAATTCTTCATCGCTATGTCCTCGGTTATTTTGGAGCTCTCATTATGCTCTCTACCGATGCCGTATGAAGAAGCTCGAGAGCAAACCTGCCACAACAATACAAATCAGCCGAGTTATCAAATGCCGGAGCTACTTTTGATCATCCCATACCACCACAATAATGCATTCGCATCGGCGCTTCAAGACTCTGTACTCCCAGTTGGACCAAACGAACACCAATGTTTGATGCGTCTCCCTTCATGCTCCTGCTCGACTCAACTTGGTGCCTTATATTTCATGTCTTGACTACTTGATTTATCTCATCCCGATTGTTGATTTTGGCCTCTCATCTGGCTTGCAAATTCCTCAACCTCAATCTTGGTAATGTATTCCCCCGGCACAACCACCAAGCCCAGATATCGGCTTGTCATATCTAAAGTCACAGCTTCATCGCCGGAAATGTTTTTCGGCGCTGGAGGGATCCGATATTCGAAGGTTTGAGCGAGGATTGTATTGCGCTCCTATACAAATTGTTAGGGCTTAGGAAAGGCAAAGGGTTGAGGGAAAAGGTAGGGCATACCGAATCTGTGCATTTGAATTGGCCCAAGAACATCCGGGAGTCGGAGGTTGTGACCCGTAGAGTCTTGTTAAGTAATGATCTGAGGTAGTCTTCTGACTGTGATTTCTCCATAGTGGACGCTGAGCTGGCTATCAATGGTAGTGGTGTTGCCGGGTCGTGTTCATCTTTCCCCTCCAAACTTGTAAACCCGAAGATTCGGCGATAAGATAAAGAGCTTCCATTAGATCCATCGAGTCATTCCGTCGCCTGCTCACGATGTCATCGTCATTCCCTACCAGCTGAGAGAGTGAATACCCGTAGCTATTATATTGGCACCATCGTGTTCTATGAATTCTACGCATGCGCATACGAGCACGGCAATATGTATGCCTTCGTTGATTGTGTCAACGCCTCCCAACGGTTCTCGAATACGACGCCTTGAAGCTCGTCGCGTCTGATTCAGCTTTATCCTGCAAAATAGTCGGAGAAAGGGCTATTTTAGCCTTTTCAAAACTTCAGAATGGGTGTTACAGGACTCTGGCCGATCTTGCATCCATGCGCTCGACCGACTCCTCTGCCGACTCTCAATCGAAAGCGCCTAGCCGTTGACGCGTCGATCTGGATCTACCAGTTCCTCAAAGCCGTTCGAGATAAGGAAGGCAATGCCTTACGAAATTCCCATGTAGTAGGATTCTTCCGTCGAATATGTAAGCTGCTATTCTTTGGGATCAAACCGGTGTTTGTGTTTGATGGCGGAGCACCAATATTGAAGAGGCAAACAATTTTAGGGCGAAAGAGGAGACGTGAAGGCCGGAGAGACGATGCTGTGAGAACGGCTGGAAAGCTTCTTGCTGTTCAAATGCAGAGAAGGGGCGAGGAGGAAATGGAAAAACGGAAGAGAGATAAACAGCGGGAGAATGATGGGCTTAGGGCAATTGTGGACGATGAAGATGCAGTACGGCCGGGCGAGGAGATAATTTATGCGGCAGAGATGGGAATGGACGCACAACAACGCGAAAAGAATCGGAAATTCAAGAAGACAGATGCCTACCATCTCCCGGATCTGAACAATGGTATTGAGGGAATGGGCCAACCAAATGATCCTAGGATTATGAGCGCCGAAGAGCTGGAAGAGTATGCGAAGCAATTCCATAACGGGGAAGATGTAAATTTGTATGATTTCAGCAAAATCGACTTCAATGGAGATTTCTTCATGAGCCTGCCTCCTGTTGATCGATACAATATTCTGAACGCTGCTAGACTGCGCAGCAGATTGCGTATGGGATTGAGCAAAGAACAACTAGAAGAGATGTTTCCGGACCGTATGGCATTTAGCAAATTTCAAATTGAGAGAGTCAGAGAACGAAACGAATTGACCCAAAGACTCATGAATTTGAATGGCATGAATGATTCGGACAAACTTTTTGGAGTTGGAACTCAAAGAATCGCAGGTGAAAGAGATAGGGAGTATGTTCTGGTCAAAAACTCCGGACTTGAGGGTGGATACGCTTTGGGAGTTGTTAGCATCGACAAAACCGTTGGTGAAAGAAACAATCCGGTAGACCTCGAGGCTATACATCAAAAAATCAAAGAAAACCATGATTCTGAGTCTGACGAAGAATTTGAAGACGTGCCTGTCGAAGGCCTGAACCGATTGCCCAAGCCCAAAATAGCACAACGCCAAAAATTAACTTACGAAGAATTCCAGGCCCTAGAAGTCGCGAGGAATCGACGAGAAAAAACCGGCACCCGGAATCAGAAGGCGACAGCTGGCAGAGAACCTTCTATGCAGCCAGACACCCTTTTTGTGGAAGAAGCACAACCGTTAAAGACGCATAATGATTTTGATGATGAGGATGAACTCAATGCCGCGATTGCAATGTCCCTTCAGAAAGATTGTGATGTGGAAGATCTTTCTGAGAGTGAGCATCTCAGCCGCGCCATAGCACTTTCACTGCAGAAGAACCATGGTGACGACTCCGAACAAAACGATGAAATACCCGAATTTGAGGACGTTCCTCTACCAGAATATGAACAGGTAGCTGTCCCAGAGCCAAAACCACTCGTCAATTCCAGTGGTAGAATGGTTGCACATATTGTCAATAATAGAGCGAATGCGGCTGTTCCCAAAAAGAAGGCCATGATTGTTGAAAGTGACAGCGACAGCGACATGGATATACAAGCAGCACTCGCAAAAGCGAGAAGACAGAAAGCTCCAGAAGTAAGACCACGCCAACCAGCGCCTGTTGCAAAAAATATGAAGAACCCGTTTGATGGGCCGCTACCCTTCGAATCCCTAAATCTGAAAAGCTCGATTTTTCGAAAACAGCTTAAAGCAGCAGAGCCTATTCTTGAGGTTCAGGAAGACTCAAACCAAATTGACGACGAAGCTGGTGGCTTTATGGATGAGAACGCCGATAATGCTTCAAACCCTCTTCCACCATGGCTTATTGGCAGTGGTGATATCCGATCACAAGTCAAGGAACAGCAAAAGAGAGGTCATGAAATCGATGCCGAGGACCAACAAAGAGCGGAAGAGGAGCAGCGACTGCTCAGAGAAAAAATGGCACCGATCCAGATTGACTCCTCCGATGAAGGTAGCGATGTGGAGATTATTGACGCCCCAGCGAATACACACACCCTTGGAGATCTTGCTAACAAGATGAGAGCCGAACCTCCCGTTAGTAATGTACCCAACGCTACGAACGTATCTCCTGCGACTGAACCCCTCCCAGTCGAAGTTGCTGGCATCCAGGAAGCAGGAGGAGAGGACGAATCAATTGATTGGTCTGAGAGCGATCATGGGGACATGGTCAGGAAGCCAGTTGGACCAGCAGCGAGAACCCCTTCAAAATCGCTTTCCCCTGAGTTCGAAGACGTGGAAATGGGGCAGCCGGCAAACGTTGATATCAATCTTCCTGACGGTCTCAATAATGCTGTGCAGCCGATAGACATCGAGGAAAACTTAGCACGTCGTGCAACTGATGAGGCATTTGAGCAGGCTCCAATCGAGCACTTCTCCGATTCGTTTGATGAATTCTCTGATCCAGACGATGAAGAACTGCTCACTGCACTTGCTCAGGAAGCCGAGACTCATGCCGCATTCGCGTCAACTCTCAATTCCAAAACACCAGTTGAAAATCAAGCTTCTTTCGAAGCGGAACTCAAAGCTCTCCGTAACCAACAAAAGAAAGATCGTCGAGACGCAGATGAAGTAACTCAGACCATGGTAGCAGAGTGCCAAGCACTCCTATCACTCTTTGGAATCCCCTACATCACAGCTCCCATGGAAGCCGAAGCCCAATGCGCCGAGCTCGTCAGACTCCAATTGGTAGATGGTGTAGTAACCGACGACTGTGATATCTTCCTCTTCGGCGGCACACGCGTCTACAAAAATATGTTCAACTCGAATAAATTTGTAGAATGTTATCTCCAACCCGACATCGAGAAAGAACTCAGTCTCGGCCGCGATCAACTCATTGCTATCGCACAATTGCTAGGAAGCGATTATACTGAAGGTCTTCCTGGCGTGGGACCAGTCACTGCATTGGAAATCCTATCCGAGTTCCCTACACCTAATACGGGACTCGAAGAATTTAGGGAGTGGTGGCTTTCGGTACAGAAACCATTTGCTCCACCACTTAAAGAGGAATCCTCTACTTTCCGCAAGAAATTCCGCAGAGCACAGGGGACGAAATTATTCCTCCCTCCTACATTCCCTTCCCCCGCTGTCACAGAAGCATATCTCAAGCCCGATGTCGATTCCACGCCTGAAACTTTTCAATGGGGTGTGCCGGACTTGGATCGACTGCGGGATTTCTTGATGGCCACTATTGGCTGGTCTCAAGAGCGCACAGATGAGGTTCTCGTGCCGGTTATTAGGGATATGAATCGCCGCGAGGCAGAGGGGACGCAGAGTAATATCACAAGGTTCTTCGAGGGAGCTGTGGGACAGGGTGCGGTGGGAGCGAGGAGTGAAGCTGCGATTGCGAGGGGGGAGGGCGGCAGTAAGAGGATGAGGGAGGCGGTGGGGAGGTTGAAGAAGAGGAAGGATGGGGACCCGTTGGGGAAGACCTTTTCGGATCAGGCGAGTGAGTGGGCGAGGAAGAAAGCTAGGGAGGAGGAGAGGGAGAATGAGAAGGCTAAAAGTGGTAAGGCGATAGGGAAGGGCAAGAAGGCAAAAGGGAAGGGTGGGTGGAGGAGGGGTGCTACTGCTACTCCTAGTCCTGGCGATGCTGATGAGTTACCTGCGCAAAGCCAAAGTCCTACTGCAACTTCTGTGGGGGATGATGGTGGCGAGGCAGATGCCGATGATGAGAGTGGAGACGGGGATCACAGCCCACTCGATACTTCTACAGATCAGGGACAGCCAAGAAAGAGGAAAGGGAAGGGGAAGGTTGTTGCTAAAGGACCCAGAATGAAGAAGACTAAGGTGTGATGCAATGTTGAATTGTGTAGCTAAAGAGAGTACAGTAATGAAATGGAATGGAATCCGATGGAACGTTCGATCGTGTATGTTGTATTTTCCTCCTTCCGCCATTTCTTTCTTTCCCTCCTCCCCCCTTCTCCTAGGGACATAGCAGGAGTGTGTTGACGAAATTTGTTATGTCGTTGGTGGATGTTGGATGCTTCCTCCGTTCCTTTCTCCTGTTTCCTCTTTTGTCTATATAAAAATGAAATGTCGATTTTGGGGGGGCTTTTTGGATTGTTTTGGTGGGCTGGGTGAAGGGGTATATGGTTATGAGCTCAAGGGCATTGCGTTGCCGCGTTGTCTAGTGGTTTTTGGGTCTCTGGGTTGGTTGGAGTATCACAACCACGGGATCTCGCCTCGGTAGTCTTGGGCGTCGGTGTAGGTTGGCGCGGATGGGTCGTTTACTATCATGAGGCAGATGCTTTCCTGTGGGGTTTGTTAGTAGAGTGCTTTGGTGTGGTTGGGTCCGTGTTCGTATTTGCGTTTGTGTTTGTGTAGGAATTGGGAGTGAGGGCAGATGGGAGGTTGAGGGAATTTGAGATGAGGGAGACGGGAGTGGAAGTTTCTTGATTGTGTTGTGGAAGCTGGGAGAAGGGAGAAGGGAGGGGTGAAGGGGAAATTTTGATATGCTTCGCTTGAAAGGGGTGTGTGATGTAAGTGATGGAAAGAAGAAGCAAGCTTCACAGCTTGTTTCTGGTCTGGCTCGCCTACGCGTTCCTTCCCTAACTCGACTCCACTTCGCTGACCAACCACAAAAGAAAAGACTAATATAGACCTCGCAACCGATCTTGGTCGTAGAGAGTCCTCGTGGCAGCAAAGTGTGCCTCGCGTGCTGAGAAATCAAGAATCCGCAGAGTGGGAATATGCCGAAGTCATGAATATACGTCGGGCATGGAGGCAATATAAAAGTATGGATGAATTAAATTACAGCAGCACAACCTCTCAGATCAAGATACCCCTGGCTTCCATAACCCACCTGACTGCTGCTACTTCCCTGATAAGCACTCGAAGTGCTGAGCAGGGTTAGAGACGCAGGTTGCAGGATGTCTACCAGTTGGTTAGTTGGCGTTGTATATGTTGAGGATCGACTGGGAGGCTGGTATGGGAGCGGCATTAGTAGAACTGTGGAGCGAGAGGGTGAGTGGTATGTGACGAGGGTCATGTAGAGACCTCGTGAAGCGAAGAAGGTCGTATTTGCTTGGTGAATTAATTGTCTGTTTTATGATTAGATGATATGGTTGGTGTTGGGAATTGGGAAGTGTGCCTGGACTATACTTACGGTTTCTCCATTGCAGATGATTTTGCATACAGAACAGCCGTGTCGACCAAAGCAGCTGCCGACCTTGAGTCTAGAGCAGCGAGGTTAATCACGTCAAGGTATGTAAGAATCTTGAATGGCACGTGTCAGTCACCAAAAGGTGTTACAAGATAAACAAAAAGAGTGTGCTTATAGCTTACCGAACAGGATCGATTCAAAATATCTAAGAAGTTCAAGAAATCGGGTTGATTAACACCCGCATCCTGCAGCGAAGAAGTATAAGCTCTGATCCAGCCACTTCTTCCATCCTCCTGTGGTATCAGAACCGGCTTATGTAGAGGCCCTCTCCCCGAATTGCTTGCATAACCTGCAGGTGCTCGTGTGTCTGACCAAGATGTCGAGCCAGGGTTATATGTAGCATCCTGGGATACACGTTCTGAAAAGTCCCGTTGGAAATCCGCGTATTGTTGCACTTCTTCATAGGCTGCTTGATCGTCTCCTAATCCAGGATCCGTTGAGCTCAATGCTTGAACAGGAGGTATTAGTCAGGTTTTGATAATCTTTATATGGCGGAATATGCCGGTGCGGCCGCTCAGTATGACAGAACGTGGGTCTTGTTGTTGACAAGTGTTGGGCTTATTTGGTATTTTTTTGCAACAGGCTCTCGGGGAATTCGGGTGATCTACCAAGATGCGGAATATGGCGACTTACTGGAATATGACTCTTGCCGGAACTCGTAGTATCCACCGTCTGCATTTCTTGGTGTTTTTTTCTTGTCTTTCGACGAGGTCTTAGAAGAGCTTTTCAATGAATGGTGGGTCTTGCGGCTCATATTGAATGGAGAAAATGGTTTTTTGAAGGAGTGAAGTAAGCAGTCGAGAGGAAGTATTACGAGAAAATCCAAAGAATCCAGAGCCAGAGAGGCTGTATTTGAACTGCAAGTCCAGTCCATCAAAAGTAGAGTAGAATATATATAATGGTTTTAAAGCCTTGAAGTTGACACTGCAAATGATTGGGTATCAAAAATGGATTCTCCGCCCAAGTACAAGGTTGATAGCCTTATGATGACGATACAATCGGAAGTTACGAAAATATGAAGGGTTGTATATGGTAGCGTCATCTCTCATTCATCGTTTGAAGTTGGTCCTGTCCTGAGCATGGTGCACTTGTGAGTCCAAGTGTGAAGTAAGCATAAGGAACAACCGTCAGTGTGTTTCCCACCGAACATTACCTTGATCTAGAGAGTAGGATTGTATATTGTGACTCCTTGATGGTTAACAAAAAGCCAGTTAGTGGTTACAATGGCTCGTCGTATGTGGATCGTATACGATTACACTAGGTCCACCCACTAAGAAGAAGTATAGGACAATTGATTCAGAGGATGGATAATGGTAAGGCTGAAACCTTCTTCTGATGAGCCCTTAGCTTCTTCAAGTGCGGTGCGTGCAAGATTTGTTGGTGAATAAAGGATTACAAGCTACCAACTATGATTCCATAGCCCCACGGCTTCCAACGAGCTCCAACGAGCCAGTAGTAATCAATAATCCTGTACGGGTTTGGAAGGAGACTTAATAGTAACCTTAAATAGTTGATGCAGAAATTATAAGCTCCGTGGTTACCAATTACGAACCATGAATCACCCCATCACTTGTGGCTGAAATATTGAATTCGATCCCTCTGCGGAATTGTTGTTATGGGGTTCACAATTTAAGCTTAATTATTGGCGTAAGTATTTATTCCCTTTTTGCTGATATCTCAACATAGAGTTGATGATGAGGGCGCGGAATGCTGGTTGTCTTGAAAGAATGAATCCTCTGAGAATCCTAGAACGACCAGTGGTTCCCTCTGCAACGCAAGCTATATCCATTTACGGTAAATACCAGTGCATGGCCTATTTGGAAACACTTCATTGCTTCCCAACCCCATCGGTCAATTGGAAGGATCGATAGTTGGGAGTTCATACTTATCTAAGACTGCTAAGCCTTTATATCTCAACATATTCACAGATCAATATGCCGAAGGCGTTTGGATGGGGGCTGGAAGTGGCTCGCTAATCGTATAAGGATTGTTCGAGAAGCGAGGCTGATAGACTTCACTTCCTCACATTATAGCCAAGGGCCCTCTGGATTGGGACAACGGCCGGCTCTCAGCTCCTTAGATACCCGGCGCGGTGACATTCTGAGGTATAGCTTAATTGTAGGACCAATCAGGTGATGTGGGAGACCGGCCCCCAAAAAGTGGGAAATCAGATGCGCCGCACAAGGCACTTTTACCAAGTGCCTTTGGCTTTTCATCTTCTGTATTCGTTCCCAAGTGGGAGAATAGTTCTTCTTGGCTGCTACGCATCTGCTTTAATGGTAGCGAAATTACTACCTGTAAGCAACCAAATGTTCCATAGGTTGTTCTTCACAGGGATATGCAGCAGTGCAAGGTTTCGATTGATGCCAACTATTATGTATGCTATTCTGGGGGTATTTGTAACGGTTTAGTGACCGAGAGCGCTCACGGATTGTTCGTAATCAGTATAATAAAACGCTCAACGTTTTTTCGTACAATCGAAGGGGTTTCAATATGTGCACTTCGAAGGATAATCGGTCATTTCTTTGCCTATATAGACAGAATTTAAAACAAAAAATATGAATTTCGTGCTATTTCGTAGGAGTGAGAGAAAACGTCATCGTGAAAATCGTGAAAATGCCAACATGGTTCCGGGCCACTTACCGAACAGCTCCACGCGGGATCCTCCCGATAATACGGGCTTTAGATGACAGTCCTTTACTACTGACTGCGGCTCGTATGTTCAGCCCAGAATTGTGAAAGGCATGCAAAGATGCGGCGTTAAAAATAAACCGTGTACCTAATGGTGGGGAACCCCGTGAACTTTTCGATGCAGCCAGATCGGAAGGAAGTTCTAACGGTCAAATTCCGAATGACGAAAAGAAACAGAATCCGGATATCACCATGTCGACAATCTTTCAACTCTGAGTTGAATAGACAAAATATGAGATACCATGTCTGCTGGGCTCTTAGGGGAACTTATTCCGTCCTTTTGTCTAATTTCGATCGAAGGAAGGTGAACTGCCACAATGACCCTGGCAGTCAATTCAATAATGGCGACATGTTAAGCCACATCGCTGGTGATCGCAGCCATGGTCCAGAACCCTAATTGATAATGTCGACTCACTTTTTTCGTAAAGTTTTAAGATGAAATCAGAATTATTCACCATGACTGTTATTACAAAAAACGCAATTGTGATTGAGTGAGGGGCGGAAGGCTGCTATTCTGGCGCTTCGCTTCGCATCTCACCCGCACCCCTGAAAATAACAAGCGAGGATTACCGCCTGGCGGTGCTTGAGGAAAATGTTCGCGGAAGTTGTACTCACGGGTCAAATTCTTGTACCCGGAAAGCTCTCTGTTCCGTGTGGAGACATTCAGGTCAGCAGGAAAATAGATAGTCTACGACCAAATCAATGAGGATTTGGGGTTTTTGGAAGATTATAAGCGCGGCCGCCGAGGCTGCCCGCTGGGCGATTCTGTCAGCACTGACGCCGCTTTCTGATTGGCTCTTTTCTGTATACGTCCAAACGAGATCTTCATCCCGTTTCTCATTAACCTCCACGTTTTAAGCACGTTTACTTCCTGGCACGATCACTGAACGTGCTGGACAACCTTCAATGCAGGTCTTCTTATGTATGAAGTGTTTGAAAATAGATCTCATCGCTGTCACACGCCAAATTGCCCCCTGACGCATCCGTGAGGCGTGACCGCGACCAGTCGCATCAAGGAAAAGACCCATCAGCAGGCGCTGATGCAATCAGGGAATACTTCAAACGTGTTACATTCCTCGAACAATCTCACCCACGCTCACTTTCAACTGTCCTAGCTCAGATAGGCAACCCATTCTTATCGAATAAAATTGCAATTGTATACATTTGTATAATGGTCTACTGCAGAAAACCAAGCCAGTCGTGTGCAGACTGCCGCTCGAGACGGACCAAAGTAAGCTCAAGTTTATATCATGATAGCCTTCAATTGTATTTACGCCGCCTAACTTTCATAGTGTGATAGGAAAAGACCGTCATGTTCACAATGTATTAGAGCACGCCGAGTCTGTAAAGGTGTAGGTTCAAAATATCCCTCACCTATCCACTTTCATGACACGCCCCTGTGATGGTTGTCAATCTTGATTGCGTTCACTCCATTCTGATTTGATTCTCTCTAATATACCAAATTTTATTGTTCTTTAGTATAGAGATCCAAGTGATTTAATGTTCCGAGATGAATCTCGCAACTTAATTGCCAAAGCTCAGCGTCAAAGTCCGCCGAAGTCACGTACGCAAGCCTCTTCAAAGCGAATCCAAAGCATTGAAAAAGAAATCATCACCCGAGCTGTTCTGTCTACCGGTTCTCATTTCGTACCATCCTTCTCTGTTCCTATCGGCTTAGAGACGTCGACTGAAGAGCAAGCCACCGCATTCTTCTTTCAAAACTACGTGCCAGATCGAACCTCTTTTCCGACAGGGGCTTTCCAATATCTGGAGGACATCTTTATTCACGAAAGGTCCACCAAGCACTCAAAGATGCAATCTCAGCGTTGGGACTTGCAAGGCTATCAGCATTCGTAAGCTCTATCTTTCATTTCGTATCTCGTAACAAAACATACCTACCAATATCTACATGACAAAGTTCTAATCAGCGAACCGGCACTATGTAGTGGAGATCCCCCAATATCTTGCCAACAGCGCGCATTAAGTATACTTCATCTATGAAACTTCTCAGCTTGCAATCAAAGGACGCCAAGGAAGCGAAATCCAACCAAACATTCGCTGGGGTAATGCTACTAGGTCTCTATGAGGTAAGCTGTCGCCTTGAAGTCCGATTCCAATCAAAAATATCATTGAAAATCAGTAAGACAATTACTTGCCATGAAGACGCATCTATGGAAGCATGGACGAGGCACACTCTGGGATCTTCGGCAATAATGAGATATCGTGGCAGAAGGCAATTACGTGAACCGCTAGGTCGAGAATTATTTCTCCATCATCGGTCACAAGTGGTAGGTGCTCCCTTTAGATATCCTTCCATAATAGCCTTTAACGAATAGTTCAGCTTGCGAATTGTATGCAGAGACATGCATTTGTACCCCCCTTCATTCGTCAATGGAATGAGACTCTGGATATGGAGAACCCCTGTGAGCATTCTGCGACTGTGCTCAACAATATATCAGATTTGTAGATTTGCGTGCAGATATAACAGGGTTACATGAGTTCAGTAATCCGGAAGCAACCATAATAAGGGCACATGCCATCGATGCCGAATGTGTCAAGTGGGAGCAAAATTGCCCAGCCGAGTACGTTTATCGAACGTTCCAAGTAAAGAGACAATCAGAGGAAGTCTTTAATGGGAGATACGATGTCTACTCGAACCTTTGGATCGCGATGATCTGGAACAACCAGCGCTCGCTCCGGATTCGATGTCAAGATCTTATTCTCAATCAGCTCAACCGCTTTTACCGCACGAATCTGGCAAAGGTATTGTTCAATGACGTCAATTATTACCAGAGACAAATACGCCTTTCAAAGCAGATTATTCTCAACTGCTCAGTGGATATTATGTCTAGTATTCCAGGGTTTTTAGGATTCAAAGATGAACCCAACACAGAGCGGAAAATACCCAGTTCTTTCAATGACAGTCTACTTCTGTGGCCTCTATTTAATGCTGGATACAACGATATTATCACGAACGCCCAACGCGATTGGATAGTCGGAAGGCTTCGTTATATATTGGATGTATTGAGCGTTCGACAAGCGCAGCCACTGATCGAGAATCTTATCGATAAAACTGCAACTCATTGCTGTAATGGACCACCAAGATCGCCGCCAATCCTGTCAGACTGTCGCATGCCAGGAGACTCAAATTCTGCCATGACCCCATATTCAAATAAGACTCTGAATTCCGATGCTAGTCAATTGTGGGATAGAGGTATTTCCACCTCACATGGAGATAACTCCCTAGCTTCGCTCTCCACCTATTTCGCTACTCCCCAACAATGCTTTCCAAATTTTCCAATCACTCCATCCAAGTTTATCCAATCCAGCATTTCCACCATACAGAACGAACCACACGCTTACGAATCTGGACCGTATCAACCGAATTCTCGATTCATCAACTGCATTTACGATGGAAAGGAATCCCCTCCAAGCTATACAACATTCTCTTCAGATAATGATTCTTCTCTCATGCTCGAAGACCAGAATTTCCCAGATCCTTGTCCCATCACTACTATCTCTTACCACATGTTACCCTACCAAACCTTTACCACCTCAATGCCGCTAGAAAATACGAGGGGATTGGACGCCATGAGTGGATTCTTTGAAGGACAGTGGTAGTACGTATTGATGTGTGACGATAATGATATTGCCATATTGGGCGTTTTAAGTTTTGATAAAGAATGCATGAATACTCGAGCTACCCCAATTGCTTTCTCGCCTGAGGTTGACATGCATCATACGTTTTATTTATGAAAATCTAGAGTGAACGATTGAAAAGTTAAAATCACTGAATGCGTGTGATAGCGCACCTTTCTGTACCGATATGAGATTTTTGAACATGTCTTGCCAATAATCACTCCACGTAGGACCCACCTTGCGTAAAACATACTCATTCCTGTACATCGAGTTACCCGGCCTCCATTTCAAAAACAGGTGATAGCAACATGACTATGCAATCTTTCGCTCTCACAATGCACTTGAAAATCGCAATGTGCTTAGGGGTAGACAGTAAGAAATTCAATGTAGCGGTGAACGAACGGTACAAATAATTTATGCAAAGCAACTTAAAATACAAACAAAAGAGATCTTTTAACCCATCCCAAACATAAATCAATACTCAACGCCATCTTTCTTCATCTCATTGGCTCCATATCCTGAGTTCGAAACCCATTACAAAAGCAAAAGTGCAAAACAAACCATGGCTCCACTTAAAAGAGCCGCGTTCAATCCTCCATTAGAATTTCCTGACCCAGTAAATGATACATTGGTAGTTGAGGTGGTGCCATTGGTACCATCGTTCTTTCCCACGCCTGTTATGGTGGTGACATTAATTCCAGAAGAAGTGTGATTCGTGCTACCTTGGGCACAGAGCCCTTGGTTACTCCACAAAGCGTCTGCAGCATATTGCCAAAGAACACTGTAATCCGTCAACATCTTTGCTGTGTAAAAGAAACGGCATTCGGCAGTTTGGTACACAAAGTGCAACGGGACATCTTGCTGAGACTTTCGGATTTGATTTCGCAGATTAATAACATTGCTCTTTGCGTCTCCAGAAAATGGAGATGAACCATTAGCGGGAAAACAGCTTGCAGGGAGAGAACTGTTGATCTCTCTTATGGCTTCCCCATTTGTATCGATGTCTGCGAATGTAAAGACTTCGGAGCCTTTTACACCTCACTCCTTGCATTGGTCCTGGTTCTGGACGACCACCCGCGACTACGATCTTGACGCCAACTTGGTGCATCTCTTCGGCAAAAATGGCGCATGTTGAACTACACCTGCCCTGTTTCTTGTCAGCTCGTGTTTTGGAAAGAGTGAGGAATGAACGTAGGCAAGAAGGTTCATCAAGTCTTACATCAGTGAGTAGAAGGATGTCCTTGGCAGCAAAGTATTGGGGTGCTCTTTGAGTGTTTATACCCTGCGCTTCCAAAACCTGGTCGGTTTTGGTGAAGTTCACGCGAAGTGTATTTGTGAACTTATCACCCTTTTGCGTTTGCTGGTTAATAACCGAAGGCCAATTGGGGAAGCCTTTTCCCTCAAAATTGAGGTATGTGCCATAGTAATACGTGGCAGATACGTTTTGAGCTACCATGCTCGCATTTGCTGAACCCCGCGTTAATCCCATTAGCTCTGCAGATGGCGGAAGTCTGAGCTGGCTTCCAGCAAAAGGCATAGTTGTTGGAAAAAGCTATCGGAATAGCTCAAAACCCTGAATAACGCAAAGGATCAGTTTATGTTCACGAGAAGGAAAGAGAATTATAAGGACTACACCTTACTGCATCAATAAGCCCTCCGCCGTTAGCCTGGAGATCAATGACGAGTCTCTTCATACCCCCCGCTTTGCACTTTGCAAGAAACTCGGCGATAGTTGAGGCTGCTGTGAGTTGAGCAATTTCGCCCTCGAAGTGAAAACTTGGCAGTGACAAAACAGCTGTGGATGATCTATTCAAGAAGTAGCCAGTGATGAAGCCTCCAGCACCAAGCACTTCCTGTACCGCAGCGGGTGCCGGGTAAGGGGCTATAGTTCCAATGTCAGCTTAATTCAATAAGGTCCCTTTCTTCGAAGTGAACTAGTATTATGGGTATGCGAGACGTCCAAGGAAACTTCCGCTTCTTAGGAATAAGCTCGTGGATCTACTTAGACAGCCATGCAGATCATACTTGATCATTATGGACTAAAAGAAGATGATAGTGTTCTAAAAAAGAATAAAAAACAAAAAATAACTCACCGCCCCATTCATTTAGGGAAGGCTTTTTTTTGGCACTGTAACCTCATCTTCTTCCTCATCATCTTTTCGGGGTGTTTAAGGGGTGCCACAAATTTGTCATAGACCCCTTGACCATTCATCACGTCTGTAAAATCAGACAGAGTGGCCGCAGTCCATTCTTCGGTCACAGTCGTTCCATTAGTGAAAGTGAGAGTGAAATTTGTATATCCAGGATAGTAACTGACTGCCTCAAATGGTGAGTGGGAGCCAGAATTTTCGGCTGCAGAATTGGAAAAAAGTTGATTCCAGTCTGCTTGAGAATCAATAAAACTCCGGAAGAAATCTTTGGCGGCTTGAGTCATGTACTCAACAGCTGGTTTCCCATTAATAGTTTTGACCGCGGACGCAGGCTTAGTTGTCGTATTTCGGGTGCCTGTCAAAATCAAATCCATATCGCCTACAATCTTTCGTTAGCTCTGCTTGATTGTCGACCCGTCTGTACTTACTGGAGACAAATATCTCTGGCATCTTGATACCATCTTGAGAGATGGATACAAACCGATATGGAGTTTTGAATATGAACAAGTTCAGAAGTGGAAGCGAGGGACTAAAATGCCCATCGTGTGCAGACTGAACAAGTTTCTAAACTGCAACTTCGAATTCGTATTGCCCCTTGAACTTTCCAGCGGTGACGGAATTAGCGATTGTATCAAGACCGCCCATTATATCGACTGCGGGCTGTTGATAAGAAAGAGGGGGGTTTTTGAGCCATCCGAGAGTAGATTGAAACTCGACATAAGGCTTGATCCATTTTATCCAATCGGTAGCTGCTGCCATGTTTAGAGGGACAGACTGCAAACATGCGTAGGCGAGCTCCGCTGGAAGTGGCTTTTCCTTTGCGAAAGCAGTCAGAATATCTTCAGGCCCTATTTAGGCATGTTAGTGGACCGTTTCGATTTATAGAACGAGAAACTCTACGAAATTGCATAGAAAACCTCGAAACTGAAATAAGAGGAGGGAAACATACTCGTGTCTTTATCTGAATTTAGCAGTGTGTATAGAGTCTGCTCGACACCGATGGCAGCGCACGCTAATCCCGATAGTAATTCTGCGGTTATATTTTCCCTTTGTAGGAACAGCTGTAGACGTAGGCTTGAGTGAAATCGAGACTTTCGAAGGGAGATGAGGTAAAGTTGATGGAATGGCAGGAGGCTTGATGCTGAAAGAGGGCTTGATTGTTGATGAATGCTTGAAGCTGGAAGATGGGAGTCCTAATACGGGCTGTACAAGTACACCAGCAGCGACGGCAAGTTTAGTGATTATTGAGACTGACGGCATTTTGTTGAAGAGAGTTTATTAGTTCGCTGCCTGACAGACCTGTAGATACAAAGGTTATATTATCGTAGAGCACATTGTCTTTATATACACAAATAAATTTGTGAATTCAACTTAACAACAATTAACAGTATGGTGGCTGCGCATTCTCTTCATTTCCCATTCAAGCTGTATGCATGGCCCCAGGTTAGCGGGTACGATAAGCGAGTATCCCAAAGGAACACTCGACTCACCATACGACGAATAAGGAGTGTCATGGTACGAGGGTTTATTTGGGTTGAAATTCCGCTTGATATTAGCGTTGAAGAGACCTATAAGCGGAGAAAGGCTGTGTCAAAAATCCTTCAGAAAGTGAAGACCCATGGGAAACAAGCCCTCGTAAAAAAGCCTAGTCTGAAGCCGCTGAGCGCTTCGTGCTTTGATGAGATTTTATGACGATTTATAGAGAGTAGCGGATCCTGTAATGTCTCACTCGTCTTAGATGATTTACGGCCACCACGTCAAGGTGTTCTAATTCAAATTTACTCAGGGCTGTGTAAGAGATGGCAGCAAATCTCGTTTCCGTCTCACCTAAGCGTCTCGACACGTGTAGATGTACCCATGAGAGCCCACAATTAAGCTTTCAACTACGCAGTGATCAAGAATAGAATGCTTACATGCGTTCGGACTGAACTTGTGGGATACAAATAACTTTGAAGCGGAAAGTAAGGAACAAATATTCTTGGTTGCCGGCGGAAGAGAATGTATTCCATTAGCTGACAACAAATTCAAACTCTAAAATTGAGAAACTAGTATTACTGTATGTACGATATCACCAATTTATAATGTGAAGTAAAATGATGTGATGTGGGGTTTGGGTATTGTATCATCATTCGTCCTTCCGTGAGCCAATAAAAACTTTGATCCTCCAGGATTTGAGACGAAGAATGTGGCATACATGCAAACGCCAACAAAAAGGGCTTGTATATCCAACTGTTGCTACGCCTAAAGCGACACTGTACATTGGGCGTTCAAAAGCTTTGCTTCAACATCTTGTAAAGACTGCGACTCCAAGATTTATCGTTGTTGTTTATCCGATAACTGGTGATCAGTACTAGTGTGTATTTTCTGAGAAACGAGATCTCGAAGACCCCACGTGTGACCATTTCGTCACTTTACTTACACGAAACTAACTATACTCCGTAAAGGACGTACATATTAAATCTTTTAGCGCAGCCTGACGGTGCTGAAATTGCGGTCACGTGGAATAAAGTAATAGCACCTGCACTTTGGATCGAAGAGTCAAAAGGGGTCAAGATGAGGTCATTGATTCAAATGATTCAAATAACTGGGCAGAAATTGACTCTGAGTGAGAATTCCGGAGGAGGAGTCGAAGTTGGAGAAACGTTTTTGAATGACAAATTTGTGAAGAGGAAAGGTTTTCAAGGAGGTAGGTACACGAAAGAGCTTTCAGATCGTGTTTGCCTCGCTGATTGATAAATTAGGCTGCTGAGAACCCTCGAGACATTGAGGAGAGGATTGAAGAAGGCGAAACGGTTTTCTGCAAAAGTCAGCTGACCAAAACCCCCTTTTCTCATTTTGTCGTCACGTGTATGGCTTGATAATTTGGAACGTACTGGTGAATGGGGTTTGATTAGTTGAAGTAGATGGATTAGTAGGACCTGATTGGTTAAGATGGTTAGCTAAAAAAGACTTCGTTTACTCAGATGCTCAGGGTAATAAGGGGCAATTAACCGAAATGGTTAGATCAATAGAAAGTGCTAAATATAAAGTAGCGATACTAAGATCGAGACTTGTACGAGGAAAACGGGGCACCTTCCTGTTTATTATTCAAAATGGCGGGACTTTGTGGCTTCTTCCAAAAAGAAGCACATATGTATAACGTATTGGTAAAATGTTGTGTTAGTTATGATCACCAGTGGTGAGTGGGGGAGTAAGTGAGGTAATATACACTCTAGACACTATACTTTCAGGTTCAGGGTCGGAAAAACAGACATCCGCCACTGCAATCACAATGTTCTAATTTTACAGACATTAAATCCAAAACCAGAACCATCATACAGTGAGCAACAATGCACCACATTACGACGTGCTTCCCTGATCTAATCTTCGTACAGAAAGGTAATCAGCCACCAGAATGCGGCAAGGAAGGTGTGACGGTGAGAAAGCGAGGGTATAAGTAGTAAGAAGTTGTTGTGTGTGAACATTCATATTAAGGCATGATTTCACCTGGCGTTTGGGTCTTGGGAATAGGAGTATGTACATAGTCGTGGTAGCGAATTCTTTCACGATTTGCGACTTACTCATTTGGGATTTCATAGTATGTTTTAAATGTTATATGTACGAACCAAGTGAGTTTATATATACAACCCTTCTGAAAGATAGGCGAAGAACGTTTTATTTACGCCTTCTAAATAGCCAGCTTCTTGATAACACAGTTTTCACCACTACACAGCTACCGTTTTATAGACCTCTCTTTGAGCGAAAAGTTCATACCTCCACCGATAGGCGAACATTCCGATAATCTTAATCCACCCTCGAGAACTGACCATCAAACTCCCATATAGGCCCTATATAGACCTTTCGACCAGCAATAAACCAATAGACCACGCAAAATAGTAATGCAACCCCGAAGATCAAAGCGTTATAGTTCATAGTTGCAGGTGAAACTGTTGGAGATGTAGGCCAAAAAGAGAAGAAGAGAGCGATGATAGTATAAATCATCGCTGCAATGGTGATAGGAACCCCAAGTTTACCCAGTTTGAATGAGCCCCAGGACATTTCGGATGCTGGCGTGGTAAGACGTTTGTTCAGCATAACACCGGCGGCAAGAAGAAACGAAGAATAATAGGCTGCAACTACAACCGAGTAGAAAGCTTGAAATGCGGTATATGTGCCAACACTTATCAGACCCAGAATAAAGTTGATAAATAGTGTCGCAAAAATAGCATTCATAGGTATGCGACTTTTGGGATCGATCTAAATATGTTAGTATAAAGGTATTCAGGTACTCGACTTAGCATGATCTTGTACAGGGTGTTTCATACCTTGACGAGGAGGTTTGAAAACGGGAGGCCGTTTTCACGGGAAAAAGCCCAAAGTGTTCGAGATGCCGTTGCTATCACACCGCTCACCGAAAATATGTTAATCGCAGTAACAACAATTATCTGTAAGAGTTAGACTAGTAATATCTCGAATTGGGAAATTGGTACCAGAGCCGTCGCTGCGCTAGTTGAACCCAAGGCAGTAACAAAAACGTTGATGAAAGCAAAACCTGTCGTTGCTTCTGTAGCTGCGACGAAGTCTGGAATGCTAAATAGAACCGCCATCATCATGGAGAAACCGAGGACCCCGTTAAAGAGCGTAGAGAACCAAATAGCGAATGGAACAACTTTTGAAGCCTGCTGAATTTCTTCGGCTGGTTAAGAGGTCAGCGCTTGATCTTTTCCTGTTTCGGATACTTTGGATAGACAACTATAATTGAAATGACATACCGATGTGATCAGCTCCGTCATTCCCTATAAAGGCACTGTTTGATGAAATCCACCCAACAAAAAACGACAACCCCATACTATCCCAACCACCAAGATTTTGAAAGACGGTGAAGACCCTTTCAGCTGTTGTGTGTTCTGACAGATATACCATTGGTATAAGCACACCAAAGAAACCAAGTATATACGAAATTAACATTAGAGCTTCGGTTCTTGGCAGAAGTCGACCAAGTACGGTGTTCATAAATAAGCCAAAAAGACCAATAGCGTAGAACATGAGCGTTGCGTGCCATAGTTTGGGCTCGTAACTAGGATAGTTGATGATAACAATACCTTGTATAAGAGAAGCGCATGTGTAGCAAGCCTCGGCGACGAAAGCTTGCCAGGAAATTACTGTGAGCCAGCCAGCAAGATAGCTCAGGAATTTCCTACACCAGGAAGGTGATAAAATAGCGACCCAATTAAAGGGGCCCCCGGCAAGTGGAATCCTGGTATCGTTTGAGCCAGCGAAGTGGAGACCGTTATGTATATAAACTTACATCGATGCCATTTCAGCCATCACCAACGATTGAAACATGGCGCCAGTCCATGCCGCCAAGTACCCATATATCAATCCTGCAGGTCCCCCGTTGGAAAGGCCCAGTTGAAGAGCACTTTAATCACGCTAAATTAACAGGGGATTATATGCTGTTCAAGAACGCAACTTACCACAAAACAACCTCCCATGTCAACATCAGTCCGCATGTCAATCCCACCGAGGACAAAGATTTGAATCGTCGCTAGACAAAACATATCAGCCTTACTGTAGGCAAGGGCGAATCTAGCTTTGGAATCAATAAACTTTGGAGAGGATCATACCTTTAATTGTTGCTTCTTTCCAAATTTGGCAATAAATGACTCATCATTTGAATTCGAGAATGCCAAACGCGATGCCGCAGTGCCTCCTCGCTGTGTCATATTACCATTCTCCGTGTCGGGTTCATATTCAGCAGATGAAGCAATGATGGTCCGGTTGGTCGTCTTCACATCATCAAGCTTGTAGGACGACATGATGAATGATGAATGAGAGCACAAAGAAATAACACTTCGATAACAGGGACAAATGACAAGAGAAACAAGATTATTAAAGTAGAAGGGGAAGCTCGAGCTGGTGGCAATTAGAGATTATTTTTCGGCCAGGTAACTGGGCCAGGCCTCGCAACCATGCCGGTTGATCAAATAGCATCTTGTACCGGTACTGCTATCCGCTGTATGTCTCGCTCACCTCTATTCTGCGGGTCAGTACATTGGAACATATTTATCCAGCTCGCAGGACCAACCAGAGCTTAAGGAGACCAACACCAACAATATCCCGGCCTATATCACTGCATGAGGGGCGTTTGCTGTGCTCCTCTAATGCATTTGGGTGTGTTGGAAATGCTTAACTCCTGCATGTTGGTGGAGACTGACCGTTGGTTAATTTGATATAACAAACCAACTTGTTGGACATCCCCCATTGTTGGATACATATCCCCCATTATTGCTGGGTGTCCCCCATTATCGAATTTGGTGATCATGCCCGATTTCTCAAACAATACCAATTACCACCAACATCATGGCACTCAACCCAACGGCAGCCTTTTATGATAATCTCGGCATGAAATACGAGGAATCATTTGGCCATGATGAGGGGCTAGTCGATTTCATCAAATCCAGTCTAAAGTTTCTCCCTTCCAATGCATCGGTTCTTGATATTGGAAGTGGTACGGGCAAGCCCCTCTCAAGCATGGTAATCGCAACTGGTCGCAAGCTCCATGGAATCGACTTCTCTCCTGTCATGATTGCATTGAGCCGCCAGCAGGTTCCCACGGCAACCTTTGAGGAAGTTAATATGCTCCAATTCATACCCAAAGAGCCGTATCATGCAGCATTTGCCATCTTCTCCCTTTTTCATTTCTCGCGCGAGGAAATGAATCTTGTCGCTGAGAAATTCGCACAATGGATTCTACCTGGCGGCTACCTTTTCATTGGCACAATGACCGCCGAGGACTTCCACACCAAGCCACATATGTTTGACGACGACAAACAGTGTGCGAGAGGTATTGAGCATACCTTTATGGGAAAACGTATTGGGAATTTGCTGTACACGAGGGCTGGTTGGGTTGCGCTCTTGCAGAAGGTCAATACTGAGCTCGTTCAGTTCCAAGCACCACCCCACGCCCAATGCGATTCCGAGCCGCATTATTATATCACTGCAAGGAAAATGTCTCCTTGAGCCTCAGACCTTGTCTAACGTGTCCTAAATATATGATAGAAGAGGCTCGGTGGACAAGATAATCGGCAGTAGTCTTGGTGCCGGCATTTTGGTGTGTGGCAGGCAATAAATATAGCGACAGGGCCTCGACTTACCTACCTATTTGGTTAGAGGGTGGGGGAAAACGGGTGGTGGATCCCAGCGGGAGTGGAATGGATTGCCGGACAAGGCAGTTCGTTTTCCCGGATTATTCCGACTGGATACATGCACAAACTTCCAACCAACATGTTTGAATTCTTTTTCTGAATTATTCCAATTGGCTACAAGCACAGATCTCTTACCAACCTCAACAAGATTCTTGTTCCGCGTTGTTCTAATTATCTATGTAGAGCACATACCGACTTTTGATTGGAGATTCCGCGAGATCAGATCCCGCCACATTCAAAATCGTAGCAATACTTCCTCGTCCATGATCAATTATCAAAGAACCATAAACTTAAATCACTTAGGTATTTGAAAGAAACGAGTGCTTGGTCGTAAGATATTACACACCCAAAAGAGAATTTAAAGTTAGCGGCGTTTCAATGCTTTTGTTGAGAAGTGTCTATAAGTACGCGCTTCATGACGCTGCCGGTAAGATGCCTGTTCATTACTCTGTACACACGGTATAACGGTTATTACACTGAACTTCTAGTGCAATTGTGATAATCAGCTTAATATACCCGAGAAAATGTCAACGTTGACAACTATTTCGAACTCTTTATTTTACTGTTTTAATTATAAAAGGCATTTATGATAACATTATTCTGAGAGGGATGTGCACAGAGTAACGATCACGTTTCTTACAGCTGGTTTGGGATACACACTATCCCGATTCCCGCGAGCATATATCGGTAAGGATTGCAAACGTGTGATTATCTGGACTCCCAGTACATGCGATGGAGTTGTTGGTGGCGCGGGGTCCCGTCACAAGAGTTTACTTTCCGCAAACCGTCGAAATTGCTACCTACCCGCGAATTTCAGAAAGCAACGACTAGGTTTATGTTGGCAGTAAAACTGCCAAGTTTTGATGCAACGCTGCGATGAATAGGTCTACATGATAAAACAAAAACAAAATAACTATTCAAGTCGAGAGGAACAAAGCATAGCCTCCCAAAGTTAACCATCTCCTTTTATTTTCTTAAGAGTAGCATACCGAACCTACATTATAAATTATTTACTCGTATATTCAGCAGTATCGGTGCACAAGCTGACTTATCCGTTGAGCGACTCAACTCTAAGATCTCTCGTTCTTCCTTCATCTTTCCCTGGCCCTAACCGTCTTGTGTTTTCCTCGAAATATGGCCATAGTTAATTCCGACCATCATGGACCCCTAATCAACGTTGGGATGTGGATATTGCTAGTCCCCATGGGCTTGTGCGTTCTCGTTAAGATCTACACAAAGTGGGAGATGGTAAATCGGTTGCAACTCGATGATTTTCTCCTGATCTTTGCCATGGTATATATTCTTCAACATCTTCAAGCTCGCTGCTCATTTTAATCTTTCTACTTTTAGTTGGCTGCTGTTGGTCAGATAGTTGCAACATCTGCGCAGGTAGAGTATGGACTGGGTCAAAACCAGACATCTCTATCATACAAACAAGTGGAACAGTTCTTCCTGGTATGTTATTTATCTGAAGAGTTCGAGTTCTAAGGCTAAGATCAATGACTAGGCCCAATATGTAGGTCAGATAATGTACATCCTCGCTATCTTCATTGCCAAGCTTGTGGGACTCTACTTTTTCCTTTGCTTGACAGCTCATGATATCAGAACAAGGTTCGTACAAGGAGCTATAATTTTTGTCGCAATCTGGCTTTTTGTAAGTATGTTTGTCGTCGGCTTGCAGTGCCAGATACCAAAACCTTGGATTAGCGAGTCCAATCACTGTATAAATCAAGTATATGCTCTTTCTTCGAAGTTTCCGCATTCCAATGCTAATGAAAACCAGCGGGTGTTTTGGGTGGTCTTTGCAGTTATCGATGGATTAACCCAGATACTGGTCGGTCTCCTACCAATTTATCTCCTCCAAGGACTCAACATGCCTATATCGAAGAAAATCCTCTCCATGCTTTCTTTCTCTCCAAACTTGATGTAAGTTTTCCTTAACCCACAAGACAAATTTCAACAACTAAAGACTCGGTAAAAAGAACACTATCTTTGATCGTCCTGCGCCTTAAATACCTCTGCACCTCATTCCACTCCCAAAACTATACGTGGGACTCCTTCAACCTAGCGCTAGTAACCAATATCCACGCCAGCACAAGCATAATCGCAGCCAGCATACCCTTCACAAAACTCTTCATCGACAGTCTTGTTCTCTCCCCGCACATCGTGACGGACGGAACGAGAGGGGTTGTATCTTCTGCCCGCCCTACACTACGAGGAAGTGTTGTCTCAACTTCTAAACCGCGGAGGAGCCCCGAAGACCAGGTGAAATGGCCGGGAAGTAATTTGATAGAGCATGTCACAGCGGTAACAAGCATCAAGTCGGATTCGGGCTGGGAAGAGTTACAGGATTATAATGGTTCCAATAGGGATAAAGGTTCAGAGGAGCGGATTGTTATCAGGCAGACTACAAGTACTACTGTAACGTTTACCTGAGTGGCAGAGTAGATACCCAGTGTTCCATAATAGGGTGCGTATACCGGGAGTAGAAACCTGGATATCAATTACGAGTTTGTACTCGATACGAGTAGATGATTACAGTGTGGTTAGTAGTATTTCTGTATTAAAATACTGCCCATTACAATATCTCCTAGACGGGTCGATGATTTTTTGACCAGGATTTGCCACCTCGATATTTTTTACACCAAATTATTTACACTGAAAAGGTCGTACACGTCCTTGACCCACCTGAAAAGGTCACTGCCCCGTCTAGGAGATACATACTCGAGTAGAGTCGCAGCAAAATTGCAAATTACCTCAGGCCCTTTTCTAACCAATTCGAGCGCTCTCTCTGTTTGTCTTGGGAGTCTTCTGTGCATGTTCACGAGTGCGAAACGGCCTTAAGTGTATTTCATAGTAATAAGAGTGTTTCTAAGTAACCCAGCCGAGCCCAGCTTTCCAGTTCACCTGCGGTCCCCTCCCCCACTGGCCTCCACGTGAAGTGCCAGTCTAAGGGCAGCTGAAGGGAAATGGAAGTGAATACGAAGCAGGCCAATCATATCCTGAGATCAGAATATCAAGTGATGATTTCTTCTAAAGAGTCAAAGTCGAAAACCTCAGATAACTTCACCGCCGCTCTAAGGACTTGGCAGGTTCATTCTGATGTTGGATGTTGGTTGTTGCCCTATTATGTTGGAACTATAGGTCTGCAGCAGCTCAGCTCAGAAAGAAAGTTCGATTCTCGCAGCATGCATGTGTTGATACACATGCGCTACCATCACATCAATTGTTGTATAGACCAAAACTATTTCGCATTATAAACCGAGTACGTACCCAGGTATTAGTACTTGAAATGGGTTACAAACTGCTACTTTCTGCCTATAGGCGGTGTGGACAAGCTTTCTCTTGGCCCCAAGTCGCACAACGTACAGCTTACAAGACAATTAATAGCACATACGGTTCCGGCCCTACGGCCCTAACCTTCCGAAGATAATTGTGATATGTCAGCAGGCAATGCCATTCCATTATGTGGAAAACCCCAAGAATCCCGCACGGGATCCGTCAGGCAATGTACAGAACCCTCAGCGCTTGCAAACGCGGAAACCAGAAGGCAGCATTCGATGATTCGACTCGAGGTTCCAAGAACGCAGCAACTACCGATGGCTCATTGGGACTCATGAGAAGGTAACAAAATGCAGGCAAGTGTTGCGGGAATCCCCGATCCATTCCTCCAAGGGTACTTCTCCAGTCTGACGGCTACAAGGCACCATGGCAATGACGACAAATGACAACATTGATCTTGCTTCGAAACGCGATACACATCTTTCCTCACTGATTCAATTCTAGCCTTGATATTTAGCTATGAATTTGACCTCTTTTTTGAGTTTGTCATCCTTCTAGACTGTTTCTTCGTCGTCAGCTTTCCACAGTGTTCTGCTGAAAGGGTCGATATGTCGGAAGTCGCCTTCAAAATACCATGATGCACATCAACGTTCCTCTCCATTTCCATTTTTGAGTAGTTTGGCGCGGTTCCTCATCACCAAAGGCAGCTGCGGCGGTAATTCTGTCATAACAAGCTCAGCGTCTAGCTGCTGTGTTCAGAAGGGGGAGAAGAGGCTGAGGAGCTACCTAGAGTGGATTTTTTTAGGGTGGTCTGAAATAGCCTAACGATTGCGCCGGTTATCTCCATCGCAGCTATTATGTCACTGACATCTTTGCCTGCTAGATGTTGACAGAGGTGTTCCTGTTGCTGAATTGGTGTTTCCGCTTGTTCGGCCTTCTGCGAAGTTCGCTCATAACGGAGGTCTCCAGTTTTGTGACCAGGAATTGGCAGCTGAGTTTCAGAAGCTTTGTAGAATGTTGACCGTTCATTCCCCGCATGTCGAGAGGGGGAACATTATTGTGGGTAGATCTGCCCTCATGAACACTCCCCAGACTTTATGAATCATACGTTTGACAAAATGACAGAAGACGCTATTTATTAATCATCTATGTCATCTGAGTTTGGCAACCTGAATGTTTACAGGAAACTTGCTTAACCAGAATTGATAGCAAGTGAGAACAGCTGATTCTATACAATTGACCGACTAGTTTATGGAAAGACAGAAGAAGAGGAACTTCAGCGGAGTTAGTATGCCCCTTGACAGTCCTTCCCCTCTCGGCTGAAAAGAATCAATTACAAATTACATAGCTGAGAATACGCTCAAAATCACGCTGCAATGCAGTTGAGCAAATAGTAGTAAGTTGAGCTGGTGCTGCTTCAGGGGAGCTAAACATGTTGAGACTCCATCAGGAGAAATGAAGCTGAACAATGCATTCCTTTTAGGCGCTCACAAGTGAGTACAACAATATTCAACATGGACCTCCAAATGGGTATAAGTATCTTGAACATTGCCTCCAATTTCTCTCCACCAACAACAGCAACTTTCTTCTACTTCATCTTTCACAAAGCTATAACTTCTATCATCTCTCGCTATGGCTCCCTTCTTTATGAAGCTTGCTACATTGGCAGGCATTGTCGTATTTGCCTTTGCAGCAGACGACACATACTACAACCCCAAGATCGAAAACCCTACTGCATCAGACGAACTTTATGTCCCTAACAGGTGGTCCGTTGTTTTCTACGATGGAAATGTCACCTCCACCATGGCACAGCGCCACTATGACGAAACTTCGGACAAATATGACGGGCAGTGTACTCTGACTGGACTCTTCAACATCAACAATTTCCAGGGCTACACCCTTACCGCTGACGTCTCGGTTGTCAACGAGATCGCTTCCTCCAACCTGGTAAGCAGATGCTATCTATGGCCGGCATTCACCGATTGACTGGTTGTTAGATCTCCTATATCTCGAGAAGTGCTGTCGCCTATACAAGTGCAATCATCACCCAAGAAGGTTCCACATACGGTCTCGCCCGTCTATCTCGCAGGGAGGCTCCTGCGACGACCCGGTACTTCTACGATGAGAGTGCTGGTGCTGGTAGTACTGTCTACGTTCTCGACACTGGTGTCACCGTTGAGGCTCCCGAGTTTGAGACCCGCGCCACCTGGGGCCAAAATTTCATCCCTGGTGAAGGCGTAAGTACCGGTATACCGTTGCGGTGCCCAGTTACCTATACGGTTCCCTAAGTACGTAAACGCTCAATACTAACGCAAGCTAGTTGGACGACGGCAACGGACATGGAACTCATGTTGCTGGCACTGTTGCCAGCAAGACCTGGGGGGTTGCGAAAAAAGCCAATATCATCGCTGTGAAGGTTTTGCCCGCGGGTGGCCGTGGAGGCGGGTACACTGTCGATGCGCTCAGTTGGGTCATCAATGATGTTCAAAGAAATGGGCGGCAGAACGTTGTGATCAACTACTCTGTGGGTGGACCATATGATCGTGCCGAGCAGGAGATGTGGAACGCGGCAATCGGGGCCGGTATCACGTGTGTCACTGCTGCTGGTAATGGTCTCCTGGGAGTTGGAGTCGGTCTTGATCTCAGCGTCCGCCGAAACGACACCGCTTGGCCAGCACAGAATACCAGACTCATCACCGTGGGAAGCATCGACATCAACAACGAACGCGCTTCTTCCTCTAACTTTGGCTCACCCGTCGATGTGTGGGCCCCAGGTGTAGGCGTTATCTCTGTGAGAAACGTTGCCACCAACGCTACCCAAAGCCTCACTGGAACCAGCATGTCTTCTCCTCATATTGCCGGTCTTGCCGCCTACCTCCTTGTCCTGGAGAAGCTTCCGAACCCAGAGGCCGTCCGCCAGCGCATCGTCGACCTCGCCACCACCGGCGAAGTTCGCAACCGTGGCAATAATTCCCCAGACCTCATTGGCTTCAACAATTTCGACGGAGTCAGGACCACCACCAGCACCTCGAGCACCAGTACCACCACCACCACCAGGAGCACCAGTACTAGCTTCACCACCACCACGAGCTCTGTCGTGACTTCCGATCCCGTCAAGCCTACTTCAGCGCCCTACAAGCCGGCGCCAACACCTTACAAGCCCAAGGGCAAGGGCAAGAAGCCAATCGGAGGTCACGCACGTCTGTAAGACATTCAATGTAATGGCATCGCCAGGAATAAAAGTACTTGTCTATTGAGATTAGGGATTTTAGAATATAGTAATACAAGAGTTTCTCCCCTGTCATGAATCAGTCTTTTTCGTCGTCTTCTAACGAGTAGCGCGGTATATTTGGCAATCAACTCACATTCAGCAACATATAAGATATGACTGACGAATGACTCCAAGTACTCTTTAGCTAGACTCACTGCTTCTTTGTCACTTCCCTTTAATTTGTCTTCTGCTTCTTTTTCTATCCCTGCGTTGCGGATTTGCTAATGAAAAACTGTGGTATATGAATTGTTGAGTGGCATGTTACAGGGATAGGAAAAAGGTTTTAGTAAGAGGAGGCGTTAGTACCCCCTCTGTTTCAAAGTGTGGTCAGCGTAAGAAATAAGTAGAGAACAGTAGAGAAATATTACCTACTCTACTTTAATTAAGTAGTACTCGAGTAGTTGAGTAGTTCTTTCGTACGCCAAGTGTAACAGGTAATTTAGAGTAGGTAAATGGGTAAGTGAGAGAATGCTAAGCGAGTTTACACATTTAGAGGATTCATAATGTTAAGGGATATTACGTTTTTTAACGAGGATGAAACTAGAGGGGAATATTTTAGGTTTAGGTTAGGGGTAGGTTGAAAGGTAAAGAATGAGATATACAAGCTCTAAAGAATCAGGAACTAATAAGAATATATATACGTAGGGTAGACAAATAACGTTCAAGTTTTAGTTATAAACATAGTAAAATAACTAGACTAAATATGAAGGCTAATTACAGTGAGGAGCGTAGAAACTCTATAAGTAGTTTGTTGGAAATAGAGAATTAGTCTCTTTTAACAAATTCGATAACACGCGTCTGTACCCCGATCTATTGCCTCAATAAATCAGTAAGTTTATATGCGAATATCTCGCTGAAAGCTACAGTACCTCAGCGTGAGAACACATATCCTGAACCTCGGAATCTGGGCTCCCGAGAACGTGAAGTAGTACTACCTACTAATAGTTGGTTATTAATAGTTAGTTAACTAAACTAATAGCTTATTAATAGTTTAGTTATAAGATTCTAGTAGAACTAATAACTTATTGGTAGTTTAGTTATAACATTTATAAATTAATAGTTAACTATAGTTATTAATAGTTATATACTTAGTTTATCGTCCATTCGTCACGTTATAAAAGAAGGCTTATTTTTGATTTCTTATATTACTAGCTAGCTTTAAATGCTTAGACTTCTCACATATTATAGACTAATTAGAAGGCTCTATTTAGTGTAAGTTATTATAAAAAGGTATTAGTATCCTAGGCCTCGCTACCTATTTATTTATTTATTGCTATTTAACGTCAAGCGGAGTCTAGTGTAACGAATACTCAAACTGGCTAACTAAACTTGGCTGGGTGTTCGCTGGTTGGTATGCTATGATAAGAAGAAGACTATCGGGTTGTTCACTTGGAAGTGAACTCGTTACTTGTATCAAAGATGTCAAAC
>CAJVRM010000519.1:3913-14840 GCA_911693285.1 Hymenoscyphus albidus
GAACTCGTTACTTGTATCAAAGATGTCAAACTAATATGATAAGATTGATAACTAAGTTGAGCACGAAGCTCCTATCTAATGGCAGACGTGCCAGTCTTATATAGAACCTTCGTTCTCGCGGATCAGTGCTCATCGCCCTGATCGATTCCGATTCCTCAGAGGTCGTCAGTCCGACCACCTCTGATGCCCATTAATCACGTGACAGTAACTAAAGGAAATCCTTGGATCGTCTAGCTAGCCTAGTCGATCCCTATTTGCTATAAGAGCTATGATAGTGCTTAACCTGTCAGGGCGCCGCCTGGTCTTCAATCATCACGTGCGTGCACATGATTCGTGACACTAAGGAGCTTGAAGAGCCTTATAGAATATAGTAAGCTAATTAGTCCAGCGGCGGATTTATAGATAATCTACGTTACGTATACCGATAATCGATATGTTATCGGATATTAGGTTCTTAGCAATATTGTATTGTTAATATATTTCCGATATATTATATATCGAGTACCCCCCCGATACGACATCGATATATCGACGCCCAGGTCTGTAATATAGTATCGGTGGATGTATGGATAAATAGGTGGTTTTGTTTTTATTCTTGGAGCTAGGTGGGTACTTAACTTTCAGATGATTTGTTGGATATAAGTTATCCTGAGTGGAATTCCGTGGTTTTTGGGTATGAAAGTAGGGCTTTATACTTATAATTATGGAAATGTTTATCTGATTCTATAAAGATATTCCTAAGCACTAAAAGTATTGTTGGTACATTCGGCTCCAACTAAATTTCTACAACGAGTTTTTTCTATCGAATAACTCCAGACGATTCTAAATAGTCGAGTACCACAAGATTGGATATTGGCTGAGGCCGATTTTATAGAACAGAAAAACGACGTTGAAAGAGGCTTGAGCGGCAGTGGTGATCTTGTAGATCATCTCCCCCGCGTGGGGCAAAGTAACTTTACTACAGTACTTGTAGCTGCGGATGAAGGACCAAACACTATCGTCAAAACGAAATGGCTCTGTTATTGCCATTTTGGTATAGCACCAAAGCTGTTATACCTCAACTCGCCCAGCTGACCTATTCTTCGTTAGTCTTGCGAGAAACCAGTAGCGTTTCATCGCCTCCGCCGTAGTTATGTACCTACCCCGCCCACTCGTCGGCGTCGTCAACATGTTAGCATCACGAAGTCATTTCTTTCCAATTTTATTATATTTTATTTTTTCAAGGTGCGCGGAGAAAGTTGAAAGAGGAGATTCAAAAAGAAATTAGATGACGCCCCAACCCCATCGGTCTGTGACCGCACCAATACATCACCATCTCTCCTCCATCATCTGGAAGTCCGCACTATTTGCGCTCGCCCTTCCTTCCCTTCCCCGCATCGCTCCTTCGCTCTTTTCTCTCAAGACCCTGAACTGGCTTTGGGGTTCGACGGTTTTGTACCATGTTAATGGGATTCTGTCGCATAAAGCTGTTAATGGATGGAAACGTGCAGTTTGGAACGCCGAGAACGAGGTAGCTCCCGATACCGTTTATGTATAGTATAGAAAAATTAACTTTTTACTCTTTCTAGATTGTTGTTGTGACGGGTGGTTCAGGTGGGATTGGGAAGTTGGTTGTCAAGGGATTTTTGGAGAAAGGGTGTAAGGTTATAATCTTGGATTTGACTGAATCGGAGGATATTAAGGCTGGTTCGTTCTTCAGAGTTCCCTATCTTACTTCCTGTTCGTCAGGTTAATGAACGCAGGTCCAAATCTTTCTTTTTTCAAGGCCGATGTCAGCTCTCTAGAAGATGTCAAAGAGGCAGCAGCCAAAATCAGGAAGGAAATTGGTGAACCTACTGTTCTTATCAATAATGCAGGCATCGGCTTTGGAACCACAATTTTGGGAGAGAATGAAGAGATGATTAGGAAGACGATTGATGTTAATCTCGTATCGCACTTCTGGACCGTGAGAGAGTTTCTACCTGCTATGATAAAACGAAAAGCTGGTATGTCATCCTCTCTCGCCTCCCGAATTTCAGATCTGTTTGGATATATATTCTAGATGTTGACGCAAGCAGGTCATATCGTGACAATTGCAAGTATGGCGAGTTTCGTAACTATCGCCCAGAATGTGGATTATTCATGTAGCAAAGTCGCCGTGCTGGCTTTTCACGAGGGTTTGAGACAGGAATTAGATCACAGATATAATGCTCGATTAGTCCGAACTAGGTACTTTCTCCTCCTTTCTTCTTCGCATTAACTATACTCAAGAGAATGTAGCATCATCCATCCTTTCTGGGTTCGCACCCCCCTCGTCGCACCCCTCGAAAAACTATCCAAAGACTTCCCAAAGGTCATTCTCAATGCTCAAGATGTTGCCGATAAGATTGTCGCACAGGTTGCGAGTGGATACGGGGGTCAGATTGTTATGCCGAGGCAACTTGCTATTGCAAGTATTTTGAGGGGATTACCGACTTGGATGCAAGAGAGGGTGCGGGGAAGGCAGAGGAGCCAGATTTTGGAGGGGTGAGGGGACAGAATTCTACGGAGATATCTTGGACTTCAAGTCAGACGGAGGATTTGTTGAATATTGTGATTTGGTTCTTGTTGTTGAATCTTACTGAGGTCATTTATCGTTGTAATTTGGATTGTGTGAAGTTCTGTTGTATTAGTTATGGTTAGCCACCACGCAATAGTAGCACCAGATGAATTCTGCCTTCATGTAGAAGCAGTCTCGTTATTCAGAGGAAGGTAAGATGGAGGAATTCTGATGAAATAGTGCGTTTGGCAAGCCTGAAGCCAAACTTTGTTAACCTTGGGTGCTGAGAGTAGGGCACACTTGCGTACTTTGCTACACGTATACGCGAAATGATTAAGCTGGCTTGTAGTGGATAAAAAAAATCGCCATTGATAGCTCTCTGTGTATCGTAACTTCAATAGTCATCCATTCCCAATGCCACTAGTGTGCTACTCATTGTTTTACCTGTGTTATCAGTTCTGTACTCATATGTCAGAAAGTAAACATGGGGCATTTCCGTTGAGAAAAAGAGTGGCGTTTGTGTTCGTAGGAGAGAAATAAAACCTGTTATTTGTATCTGATAAGAGTAAGGCTTGAGTTGGTACTCTAGAGTTTCTCCTACTCATTCAAACCCAAGCAACTGACGAGATAAGTCTATTCGCTTAACACTTGATAACCTACCTGCTAAGCAAGGACTTTTTTGCTACCGAACTCGGGAACTTCTTGCCCTTTCGCTTACGTTTACCTTGATTGTCTCCAAGCAACATTTGAATCTTGAATTGACTGGTTAATCTATACTTTGTAATGCTTCTAGAAAGTCGGATTTGGAGAATTTTCTGAGTACTAGTATCTGATATAGCACCTATGTCCATACCCGCGAAGTAACAAAACCTACCAATAACACTATTAAGTAGTAACTATGGACTAATTGATAGAGTATCATTTTATAACCGAATCGCCACTTCTTCCTCTGCTAATAATGTATTACCTGATTCTCCCCCTTTGTCCCCCTCCTTGTTTTCAGAAGATTGGAATAATATCTTATAAGTACTACTAATTAGATATAGTTAGTTACTAACTAAGCTTAAAATTTTGGTTTAGTTTTATTCTCTCCTTTATTAAATCCGTGCGTAAAGAACCTTTTAAGATAGCCTCGAGATACTCGTACCGTAATAATAACTCTAACCCTTAAATATACTCTACCTACCTTCTAAGTATTCCAATTATCGCCGGAAAATTAGGCCCCACGAAGCATACTCAGCGGTCTGCTCTAGTTTTAATCATACTTCGAGGTAAATTCTCACTTATCGGAGAGCAAAAAGTTCCAAGTCCATTAGGTACGGAGTACATAGCTTACATACACCGTTCATAAATTTGATTTCATGAAGTAGTGACGCAGCCACGCCTGTGTATGACTTTGAAACCAACCAACTTTGGCACTGTTCTCGAGCCTAGATTTCGCCGAACCACCCTAACTCTGCTGGCTACAGGTTAGGCTCTTCTTGGCTGGCCGCAGTAGTACAAGGGCGTTTCTTTCGGACCCACAGCAATACGAAGGGAATCAGAATATTGAAAGATCGAATGGTGTGGACAATCAAACCTCGGATTAGTACGTAGTACGCCGATACAAAAAGTCCAGTGAAAGAATGATCAGCACACTGAGAAATTACAAGAAGGCATTCGAACGAACGGAACGGAGTGCCTTCTTTATTCTTATTTTTTCCTATACTAACACAACACTTGAGGACATTTTTATGCATCCAAAAGGAGTGGTTCAGACAAGGCGTGTGGATAACCGGATGTATGGCACGGTCCGGTACCAAACAAAATAAGGGAAATCCCATTAGGGGAATAAACGAACCAATTAGATGTTATCGTTTAAAGGAAATTATGGGGGGATATGCTTATTTTGGCGGATGTGACGGCATGAACCGGCGAACGGGATCGACACTGCCACCTAGTTTAGCTTCAGGGGTATTGTAATCTTCTTGCTGACAGCCAAAGCGGTAGTAAATGATTCTTATTCCAACTATTTGAAAAATTTTACCACTTGGGATTTTCGTAAGGAAGCTGGGGGAGTTGAGTTTCCTTTCCACAAAGTAATATTGTTCTCAAAAAACTGGTCACAGATTCCAAATTGTTGCAAGTCTTCTGAAATGCTTCTAAATACCTGGAATTTCCTCCCTAGAAAGTTGGACCGTCGGAAGCGGCATCCATTATTACTTCGTATTTACTTCGTACAGCCACTTTTACTGTACAGTAGCCTTACTTTTACAGTGCGAGATCCGAAAACGAAAATTAATTCAACTTCCCCACAAACTACATCATGCCTACCAACCAACCAGAAATTTACGGAGTTGGAAGCAATCGAACATTCCATGTTTATTTCCAAAAGCTCACACAGCACGAGCCACAACCGGGCTGTATCAAACTCAAGTGAGCCAGCCACCATCCCCTATTGCGGGAGACTAAACCAGATACGACCTCACTAATTTCCTTTACCTAGCCAACAATGACACTGACAGCCCATGACATTGACTTCGGCTAGCATGGAACCTTGAGGTCGCTGGAACTGTCGCCTCACAGGAGAGAATGAGCATGGATTCACTATTTTAGTTGCTCACGGCTTGTTGCTAACTCATCAACGGTGGGTATATAGACTGTTGGATGTCCATCTGCTCTACCTCTTCCTTTCTCCTCCCTATCCCTCTATCAAGCATCAATTGCCTAGTCACTCATTTGGAATCTCAGATTCAATTACACTCTTTACAAAACATTTTCCAGTTATTCTTCATTATCTCATCCGTTTTCTCTCAACCCAAAAAATAACCCCTTTTACAAATTCAAAATGAAGGCCTCATTAGTATCGGCCCTCTCTGTCGTCGCTGTCGTCTCGGCAGCTAGCAATGACACCATGGTCACTTCTACGATCCTCCTTACTAAGGTCGCCACGGTCACTAGCTGTGCTCCAACCGTGACCAACTGCCCAGTTGGCAGAGTCACCAGTGAAATCTGTAAGTTCGACGTACCTAGATCCGAGATGACCGAATACTAATCAACATTCTAGTCACTACCACCACTATCTGCCCAGTGTCTGCTACTTTCGTACCAGCACCATCCACCACCCCAGCGGCTGGTCCAGTCACCCAGACCTTCTACAATACCAAGGTCTACACCATCACCAGCTGTCCCCCAAGCGTTACCAACTGCCCAGTTGGAATGGTTACCTCAGCTGTTGTCACTTCGACCTCCGTCGGGCCAGTTCCAACTGGTCCAGCTTGCAGCGGTCCAGGCTGCCCAGCCCCTGGCAACGGAAACAGTGGAACCCCATCTGGTCCAGGATCTGAGGATGGAGATGATGAGGACGATGTCGAGGATGAGGGTGACCACCCACACGCTGAAAACACCGAGGAGAATAACAGCGGAACCCCATCTAACCCAGGTGAAATGGGTAACTGTGGCCCAGCCATCACCTCATACATCACCGTCACTGCTGGCCACCTTCCTTCTCCTGTCCCAGCTGGTCCAGCATCTGTTGGCGTTCAATCTGCCCCAGCTGGATGCGGAGGCCCAGGAAGCCCAAAATGCCCAATTGCCACTGGAACCCCATCTTACCCATCCAAGGCCGCTACTTGCGGTGGACCAGGTAGCCCAGCATGCCCAATCTACGGTACTGCTGCTCCATCTGCCGGAGGATTCATCGGAGGGTTCACCAACGCCACCTCTGAAATCCCTTTCACCGGAGGAGCCGCCACCCAGAAGGCCACTGGTCTTTTGATGGCTGTTGGTATCATCGCCGCTCTCTTGTAAACACCTTCGATAGGCAGTTTCTGAAAATCAGCGATGTACTGAGGATGTTGAAGGGATATGTTGATTTGTGAAATCGGGGTTGAGTAGGAATCAGGTGGATAATGTATATAATTTTGGAACTTGTGCCTCACAGCCGGTTCATAATGCTTAGTATTCGAGGGAATCTTTTCGCTAAGTTTTTGTGACCTATATTGTTCCGTTGTGATGTTTCCAATTTAGGTACCAATGTGATGTTCTTGCAAATCAGCCTTTGTTTGTACCCTTACACACACTACCAATCAATCCGCTGGCATCAGTTACTTTAGCTGCTCTTATAACCCTTTTATAATCTCTGAGATTTAGGGTCGAGATTCCTCCTCCCTGCGACAATGGTCTCCTGGTCTTGCGATAGAAGCTCATTTTATATGAGCAATCTTTGTTATTTAATATTTTTGTTCTTCTCAATCTCTTAAGATCAATTATGAGAAGGGCATGTCAATGTAGAGAAAATACATAACTTCATCCGAATGTTCTCTTCCAAACACCATCGTTTAAAAAATCTGAAGTAAAAATCTTGATATACACATAGTTAAGCATATGGTGAATATCAAATAACTTGGAATACCAGAGGTTGACCATGTTTTTGCCAGATGCCACTCATTTGTAAAGCAACTTCTACGTAGTGTATACTATTATTCAATTAAAAATACCAGGACATTATAGATTCTAGGAAGCTCAATTTTTATCTTACGGATAGATTGTAACAAAAAGAATTGATTTCACCCTACAATCTTTCAGTACTCTCTTTTTGTTACTGGAGTTGGGAGAAATAATGCCAAGTATTATAAAGTGTTTTCTTATGGAGGACTTAGTGACCTAGTGTTTCGGGTTGTCAAGGTCGCTTCTCTTCTCTTCTTTTCAGCTTCTAGGAGATACTATGGTGGATAAATGACTTGCAAGTCTTATGTCGAACTCTTGTCCAACCTCGCATGTCATATTCGATCATCGACATCGAGAACACGGTATTTGCTTAACGTGCAACTTATTTTTTCATCGCTACCCAGCAATTTCAAAGGTGTATCTAAGGTCCGCTAGTGGCATAGAACATATATGTGCGAAGATTGGGGCACTGTGTCTTCTAGAAGAGTCAATAAACCAACTTTGGGATGGGAATTCAGATGACAAACACAAATGTGAGAGGTCATTTGAGGAAGTTTGATCCAGTTAGTCTTACATATTAAACCTTCTCTAGGAACTGGCCAGCCAGTTATGCTTTTCCATGAAATGATTTCTAAGTAGACTTTGGATACTAAATTCGACCATTTCGAGACGCGGATGGATATCTACAACAACAACAACATCAACGACTTCGTTTTAGTATTCACTTTTCAGCAACTTTCATACAAATGTATCTCAGTAGTCTTGTTGTTCATCGGAATGACAAGAGCCGTGTAGCGTAGACAGGAGCAAAACAGAAGAGGCAATTTGTTCTGTCTCGCGACTTCCATCTTCGGCAAATTCTCAACATCAACGTTCCTTCCTTGCAATCCACTTCCTGGCTTGACATCTATGTTTTCGAACTCATGTGCACTTCTGTCCAAATCATTCACATCAACATTGGTTTACACTTATCAATTTCAAACCATTATTTCTTGGGTCCAGTCACAGTCCCTTGTAACCTGTCGTTGTTGACAACAGCTTATCAAATTTGATCCTGTTGGACCCAACTTTGGATCGGTCAATCGGTCGCCACTTCATAACTACTCCAAGGAATTTCATCGACCTAGGAGGAGGATAAATTTTGGGACGCCTTGCTTGCAATTCAGATTCAAAATGGGAAGACTTTCTGGTTTTCAAACATTCCTAGGTTGGGGTTTGGAAGCGGCAACATCTTTTTCGGACGGCGACAACACGAAAAGTGAGTTGGATGAGAGTTATTCTGACTGGGACAGCTCAACTACGGTCGAAAAGTCCCAGTCGAGCGAGTTTTTACGATCGAGTCGAGGCTTCCACATTTCTCATTGGCCCGAAACAGGAAATCTGCCAGCTGAGCGCACTGCTTTTCCGGGCGTGGACACTCAATCACAGTTGAAGGGTAACATTGAATGGTTTGAAGATGTTCGAAATTTTAGAGGTAGTGGTTCCCGTACAGAAGGAAACGCAGAAACATTCATGTGGCAGCTGGAATGGAAAATGGTCGACTTTCCAGATAGTCAAGCGAGGGCACGAATATGGATAAAAAACAGCCCTCGTCTTACCCTTAACCCGGCTGCACCTACATTCGTACCGTCGGGAACATCCAATCTTCATGAAGTTCTTCCGTTATTTGGTGAGCAAGACTCTTTGCACCAGCATCAACAATACTATCCTTGGCAAAACCAAACTTCTTCTCACCCCCGCTTCCGAGCCTTCTCCTCTCAGAGAGCAACAAAGGACGAATCTTTCAGCCACCATGATGGTTACATGACATCTTTAGAGTACCTGCCTGGAATGGGCTGGCCGCCACTCCAACCACTTCGCATCCCCAAGCATCGGAAAAAACGATATCCTGCTTCGCATGGTCGAGTTTGTCGACAACTCATTCCACGGAACCAACTGGAAGGGTTGCGGATTTCATGTGAGCAGATATTTTCAGCAGAATACCACAGGAAGGGACGATATTATAGCGAGGAAAGTGACAAGGAACAGGCAAAGGAGGATTTGTGAAGGATTTCTACAGTCTGGCGATTGCCATGGGAGGATTTGGAGGCAGTGTGCAGATATTGGTGGAAGGTGTAGACGCAATACAATTCACTACCGACCAGATACAGATCCTCATCGATTGTTTCTCGCTTTTGTTTTTTCCCGCAGCTTTATAATGGAATATCTAGGCTCCATGTAATCGGACTCACATCAGCATCCGGGTTTCAACTGGTTTTCAGCCGATCCAGCCCCCAATCTGCAGGCTGTTCACCCGCGAGGCACAGGTGGTAACGTATTTTTTTTGCTTCAAATCCAAGGTGGGTGGGGGCAATCAGCTCGTTAACCGTGGAAGAATAACTTGGGCATCATCAAAGGACAAAAATAATGAGGTTTTAATGCTCAACCCCATATTTAACGGAAGATGACGTTCGTTTTTGGAGAGATGACGTTCGTTTTTGGAGATGTGATTTTCGGTTAGTTATGTACTCCACGTCAGACTTACCATATTGTAGTAAGCCTGCCTCCCGTCTCGAAAACGATCCTACAGAAGGGGCGCAGTGGCAGAACTTTCGGTTTCAATTGGTTGAGAGCAGGAAGGAAGCTGGCCAGAGTGCCAGTCTCTTGATTATGTACCCCATCCTCCGTTCCTGGATACTTAGGCACAGCGATATAGATACTTATCGCGGTGACTACCCCCTCAAAATACTTGTTCTTGTGCCTTCAAAACCTTGGGTAGTGACTTTCATTTGGTATCGCTTAAATTTGCACCCAAGCAGTCATGAACTCAACGCTCACTACGGAGTATTTGGCAGCAAGTCAGAGCTGGAGATTACCTGAGGTTACTATCATTCTTGGTGTTATAGAGATCACATTTACGGGGCTATATATTACTTCGAAGCTCCGAATGAGTGTAGTTCAAGGACCCGATTTATATCTCATGATATGTGCTTTGCTAATCAACTTGTGTATGGTCGCTGTTTGTTTTAGTGAGCGCACCTTTTTGCCCTCAGTCGATACAAGAATACATCTCTAACAATTAATAGCATATGTCAAACTTGGAGGACTGGGCCACCATATTGAAGCAGTAACGCCACAAGAAGTCGTCAGTTTCACGAAATCGAAGATGGCATTGATATACCTTTACATAACCGCAGTAACACTTCCCAAGTTGGCGATTCTGTGCCTTTATCTTCGACTTTTCAAGACCAAGAGATATCGATACGCCGCATATGGGATTGCTGGGTTCCTGGTATTCACCCTGGTATTGGCTTGGATCCTTGCCTCTGTCATGTGTACCCCGTTCGCATTTAGGGTCCATTTGGCTCGGAGTGTACACTCCGAGTCCACCATATAAATTAGAGTTTTGTGCTCGATACGAGTTAGGCCTTGTATCGAGTTCTAATTCTATTTAGCTCGTACATCGAATTAGAAGCTTTTACTACTTCGAATATAGTAATCTAGCTTCTTTACGAATATACCATATAAAATAGCGATATAGCTTTTTTATATTTTAACGAGTATACTACTTAACTTGCTTATCTTACTCTATATATAACTACTATAATATACTACTGCTTTATATATATAACTACCTATTTAATATATTAATTATAAAATCCCTCCTTTAAAAGTAGCGTACTTATATAAGGAAGGATAAATTAGTAGTAGTTTTAGCTCTTTGTCACGAATCACGTGCACACGTGATAAGTGAAGACCAGGCGGCGTCCTGACAGGTCAAGCACATCTATAGACTTATAGCAAATAAGGGATCGTTTGGGCTAGCTAAGCGANAGTCTTCTTCTTATCATAGCATACCAACCAGCGAACACCCAGCCAAGTTTAGTTAGCCAGTTTGAGTATTCGTTACACCATATTACTAAGGATGATTTCTTTCCTGCCTTCCACGCCGCATTTAATATTGCAATGACAGAAGGCAATATCCGAGGAGGGTTCCGAGGG
>CAJVRM010000520.1:0-10607 GCA_911693285.1 Hymenoscyphus albidus
ATTCTCTGTTAGTTAAGCGATCCAGGAATTTCTTTGTATATAAGTCACGTGATATATGCAGGTCGACTTCTCGCCTGGTCGAGAAGTCGATTATCGACTATGTCGACAGTCGACATTGTCGACTTCAGGAACACGAAGGTTCTATATAAGACTGGCACGTCTGCCATTAGATAGGAGCTTCGTGCTCAACTTAGTTATCAATCTTATCATATTAGTTTGACATCTTTGATACAAGTAACGAGTTCACTTCCAAGTGAACAACCCGATAGTCTTCTTCTTATCATAGCATACCAACCAGCGAACACCCAGCCAAGTTTAGTTAGCCAGTTTGAGTATTCGTTACAGAGGCGGGAATAATTTTTCTACTTTTTAAATCCCTCCTAGACGGTATATATGTAATAAAAACGTATACCTAGAAGTAGAGTAAAGGTATATACTTCTATAATATATGCTTAATAAAGTAAAGCCGTCTAGCTAACTAGGTAGAGTTTCTAAGTATTTAAGCTTTAAACCTCCCTAGTTATTATATCTACTTTATCTACTCTCGAGTATACGTTTTTTATCGTATATATACCGTCTAGAAGGGATAGGTTTATGCTTTTAAAAAAACAGATGAAGTCTGTCTGGAATTTAAGTAGTTAAAGAACAGACATAGTCCGTCCTGCCCCCTACTATGCTTAGATAAACTTGAGAAAAGTGTCTTAGTAATTGAGTGTGTAAGTACAAGTGAGTTTAAACAGTACGTAAGATAAACAAACACTAAACTAATGGCCATTCAGTTGGAAAGGTAGCGACAGAATAAAACAAAACTCAAAATAAACCTGATCATTCCGCCGCTTCTTTTCTTGCTTCTTCTTTACTAAATTAATCCTTCTCTTCCCGCCTCTTTTGCCCTTTCATGTTCGTCAATTAGAGGTTGCACAAGTTGATCATAAATACGAATGCCGTCATCTTCACCGCGTACCCAGAAGTAGTTATCTTCATATCTGGGATGAATTTAAAGAGCGCCCTAATATCACGCGCTTCGATGGACATTTTGACACCTGCAAACTTTCGTATTTCTGCGACTGAATACCCTTCGTGAAGCTTTTGTTTATTCCACTCCACAAGATGTTTATTATACTCTCTCACCGCGCAATTCAACAAGTGGTCGTTATTCGGAGTGTCACTGAGGTAACTAGTGAAGTTGTTGTCGTTGTCCCAGAACTTCTTGCCAGTTTGCCAGTCCAATGCTCCCAAGATGTTGTGATATTGGAGAATGGCCTGCATAAACGCGAGATCATCTATCACCAAAGCATTTCCCGGTGGATTTGGATGAGGGGCAGCCATGGTTCTTCGAGCTTTCCGGCAAGTCAAGGTTGATCGTATGATTCTGTATGTTGGGTATGCCTGCGGTGTTAATGATCCGAAAAGACTTACTTCGGTTTGACCTCTCATCATTTTATAGTTTATAGTAAATACATTCTTTGTTACAATCTTAGTATCATGACTGGTCTCTTAGATTTGCTTTCTACTCGAAGTCTTGATGTATAAATCACTAATACTGTTGTTGTTGGAGGACTAACCTATAAACTATCCCTTACTCCGTAATTGCACTCTGCAAGTAGCTAAAATTTCTTGATTGGGTTTGGTCGGTAGGAAATTTACTGGTTTGGTTCACTTTGATAGGCGAGATGGCCTGAGCCAAACCCAGCTAGGACGTTCTGCCTACGGGTAGAATGCAGTTACGGAGTAAGGGATAGGCCAGACAATAGACAAATTCATCATCAGCTGTTGGCGAACCAACCCCTGTACCCAGTACCACCCCATGACTAATTTCAGCTCCAGTTACACAAGATCTCGTGAAGAAAGAACATAATTTTATTTCTCCATCGCTCCAGTCACAGCAGAGGTTGAATCTCAGGAATGTTGGTGCTAATGACAGCAACCTTGATATCTCAACTCATGTAGTTGTCAGTGCCTCCTCGCTTTGTTCCAATTTTGAGAATTGGATCTGAACAACACTATGTGCCCTTCTCGCTTTGTCCCAACTTTGAGGATCTGATTTCAATGGAATCGTGCTAGTAAGAATTGTGCTATTTGGTTGATATCATGGCTCACATGAGCCTCACAGCAACGTCGCCGTGGAGGAATATCCACTTACGAAGTACCCAGGGAGAGAGACGCCAACTCACCTTCAAAGTCTGAACCAACACTAACTTCCTTTCGCACAAGATCGTATCCTAACAGGGTATCCATTCTCTTTATTAAGATGTGGGACCCTAATATTGAGTATATGTCAGACATTAAACACAAAACTACGTCTCATCACCTTTGAAGTCTGGACTAGCACCAACTTCCTACTGAGCAAGATATCTCCTCTAACTTAAAAATAGTATTCACTCTTTCAATCAGGATATACGACACCAACGTGTTGGATAATGATAATCTAGTGACTAAACGTCACTGAATAAAGACACGCTTCCTCACCTTCAAAATTCAAACCAACACCAACTTCCTTTTCAAACAGAGACCATCCTAACAGAGAATCCACTCTTGCCCTCAAGATCTACAACACCAACATACAGGATAATAATGATCCATTGGCCAGGCCTCACGGGAATAAGAGACACCAACTCAACTTCAAAGTTTGAACCCAGACCAACTTCCTCTTGAACAAAAGCTTTTTCAAACGGAGTATCCGCTCTTTCAATTGAGGTATAAGACTCCAACATATGGGAATATCCAGTGACCAGACATCACGGAAGGAAGGCCTGCTGACCCCTGACCTCTAGACCAACACAAACTCCTTTCGCATAAGATCTTATCTGATGCAAATGGAGTATTCAGTCTTTCCCGCAAGGTATGCGCTAAAAACAACGAGAGAGGTGTTGGATTCTCTAGTTACCAGACATCAAGGAAGAAAGAAGTTGTGCTGACCCCTAAAATTTAGACCAACACCCACTTTGTTTCACACAACATTGCGTCCCAATAAAGCTGCTTCTTGGATGTGATAATCGTATGTAGGGAAATAACTTTTGGAATTGTGGATTCGAAATGCCTTATTCAACCAAGCATACCAAGTAACTATCTACGGCATCCTGAATGTACTAAAAGGTCGAATAGAGTAAATATAAATTCGCAGATCGCAAATCGCAAAAGTTATATATTTACTACTACTGTAACAGAGTACCCATACCCCCACACCCCCACACCCCTAAAACCCAAGTACTTACCTAAGAAGGGGGCCTGCTTATGTAAACTCGCCCCTCACTATCGCCATACCCTCACTGTCGCCCTACCCTCACTGTCGCCCTACCCTCACTGTCGCCCTACCCTCACTGTCGCCTACCCTCGCTGTTGTATCGTTACTGTCGTATAGGGTTGTACCCTAGTATGTTGTTTAGAGAAGAGGGAGAGAGAGAGAAGCGGGGAAATAAATTAGTTATACGCGTCGCTTATCGCCAGCCCCGAATACTACCTTCCTAAAACAACTAGGCTAGTACGTATTACGCTAATAATTGTTTGCTACCTACCTTCGCGCCCCTCGCTCTTCCTCGCTCTCTCTTCTCTATTCCTTACGACAGTAATAATAAGTATACAATAGTAAGAATACGATAGTAAGTATAAACGATAGTAAGCGTAGGCTATAGTTAGGGTAGGAAGTTAGTAATCAAAAGGGTATATACATAGAAATGACTAGGTACGCGAAGTTGAAGGGTAGGAGTAGCTAGAGTTGAAGGAGCGTTCGAGTTAAATTTAAGCTTATTTACTTATATCGAGTAATTTTACTTTCAATTCTAGCGCTGTTATATAACCCTAACCCTAAGCCAGTTTACGATTTGCGATTTGCGAATTAGTATCTACTCTATTCGACCTTTTAGTACATTCAGGATGCCGTACTATCTAGATAAAACACATAGGTACCAATGATTTAGTTCAAAACCAAGGCCGGCTTACTATCCTCAACTTTCTCCCCCCAATGTGGAGCCCTCAGATCATCATCTTCAATCTGCTTCCCCGTGACTGGATGCGTATAATGAAACGGGACTACCCTGGTGTCAGGCCACAACATCATCTGCTCCACAATCTCATCAGGGCCCGTAATATTCCCTTGCGCAAAAGTCGACGTGTCAAATGGGATGAATTCTCCGTCTTCTTTTTTGCTCCATCCTCTTTCGAAATCCGCGTGCCAAAAGGGGAAATATCTCAATTTCCAGATTTTCCAGACCCCGTCTTCTTTGACATACTCATTTTCGTAGAGGCCTCCTTCCCACCACTGGACAAACTCACGAGGATGGGTCTTGGCGATTGATTGATGGGTGCCAGCGCTCATGAGAGCTCGAAAGCGAGCATGGGCGTGGATGCCGTCTGGAGATACATCGACAATATCTTGCATCTGAGCGTGGTCCAGTAAGAAACCGTGTACAGGACCATTGCGTCCTTGGACGAAACGAGCGGCAAATCTGTCAATGTATAGACGCCTTACACCTTCTTTTTTGCGGTAGCGACCCCCAATAAATTCGACGAAAGTTTCTGGGTCATTGGAGTAAAGATCAACCACTTCTTTGTAGAGGCATTTGTCTAAGTAATATCCGTATTTGAAATGAAGTTTCTTTATTTCTGCTTCATCTTTGCTTGGGGCTTAGTATTTGGAAAGATCAATTAGGTTATTGAACTTACCGCTGACCTTCGAGACTTCTTTCCGGAGGGATTCCACGAGCGCTTTAAGGTCTGCGATTTCTTTGGTGGTGTCTGCCATATTGGAAGATTGTTAGAATTCACAAGCTTTTTTCTACCTCAGTCAGTGGTCTTGTTGTTGCACCATAAAATAAGGATTTGGTTGTTACAATTGCCCCACCCCTTTAAACCCACACGGTTATAATTTAGACGCAGAGGGGTTATCATGCATATTGATTCAAATAAGTTGGGCAAAATGAACACCGACTTCAAAGAGACATTGTCACGGCATATCTATATTGCTATGTTACCCAATGGCTGAATTTGACTCGCCAGGATAAATTGAACTGCATTTTGTGGTATGCAGTAATTATTATCAACCTCAATCCAACTACCGGCATGATGTTGATGTTGACCCCGCAATTGCGACAACCAGACATACGGCATCTAGAGTTGTCTTTAGCGACCGAATATAAATCGTCTGCAGATGTGACATAGCAAAGTAGCTTAAAAGATACTATATGCCGATTCAGCAACCAATTTTGGAATCAAATCATCTGGCCGAGTAGCGCACTTGGGTCGTAACATGGCACATCTATCTTCTTTTGTTCCCATGGAGGGACCAAACTATGAAGATGGCCTCAAAGCAAGCTCTCAGATAAAATATCCAGACAACAATGTTGCTTTACAAGGCTTTAATCGGTCTCAGCGATTCGAAGGAGACATATTTGACCTCGAAGTGACCGGCAGGATTCCAGAAGACATAAACGGAACTTTTTATCGCATACAACCCGACCACAGGTTTCCGCCAATTTATGAAAATGACATATCTTTCAACGGAGACGGTCTCATCTCTGCTTTTTACTTACAGAATGGACACGTGGATTTCCGCCAGCGTTACGTTAGGACCGAGAGATTTAAGCGGGAGACAGCGGCCCGAAGAAGTTTGTTTGGAAAATACAGAAATCTGTATACGGACAATGAGTCGGTAAAAGGAGTTATTAGGACTGCATCAAACACCAACGTCGTATTCTGGCGAGGAATGCTGCTTGCCATGAAAGAGGATGGTCCTCCGTATGCGATGGATCCTGTAACCTTGGAAACAATCGGAAGGTACGATTTCGAAGGGCAAGTAGAGTCACCGACCTTTACAGCTCACCCAAAGTTCGACCCCATTACTGGTGAAATGGTATGTTTTGGATACGAGGCAGGCGGAAATTGAAACGACGGCTCTTGTGATATTGTGGTATATACAATTGATAAAAACGGCAAGAAAACTGAAGAGACATGGTACAAAGCCCCATTTTGTGGAGTCATCCATGACTGCGGGATTAGCAAGAACTATGTCGTTCTTCCTATGACACCTTTGAAATGCTCGCACGATCGTCTCAAGAAGGGGGGCAACCATTGGGCGTGGGACCCGAGCGAGGATCAACTTTATGGAATAGTACCAAGGAGAGGTGGGAAGCCCGAGGATATTGTGTGGCTGAGAGGAGAGAATGGTAAGTTAAACATTTATCGTCAGCCTTGAATCTATAGCTAATATCTTGAAGCCTTCCACGGACACGTTGCAGGTTGTTATGAGAACACCGAAGGACATATAGTCTTCGACCTTACGGTTGCGAGTGACAACGTTTTCTGGTTCTTTCCAGAAGAAGGCGCACTCCCTCAACCGCCTTCTCCTGAAACTCTGGGTAAGCGGCAATCGGATACTTATCGCTGGATATTTGATCCAAAAGCCAAGACCAATACGCGAGTGCAGCCTTTTGAGGTATTTGGTATTAACGGCGAATTTTCTCGAATTGATGACAGGTATGTCACTAAGCCATACGATCACTTCTGGCAATTACAGATTGAGCCGCCACCCAAACGCGAATTTGATTTTAGAAAATGTGGCAAGCCAGGTATGTGGCAATCCTCAAACCACAATCTCAGCTAATAGGAAGCCCAGTTGGGGGACTTTTCAATGTCATAGGGCACTTTTCTTGGAGCACTAAAACGAAGGATACATACTGGGCAAACGAGACAACAACTTTCCAAGAGCCGGTTTTCGTGCCAAAAGGTACTGATGTCGAGGGAGATGGCTATCTGATTATGCTCCTGAACCATCTGGACGAGTTAAGAAATGATATCCTGATATTCGATGCGTTGAATCTTGCTAAAGGACCGCTTGCTGCTATCCATCTGCCTTTCAAGCTACGCCTTGGGGTACATGGTAATTTCGTCGACCAGAGGGAGATTGATGCCTGGAAGGAGCTGCGTAAAGAGAATGGAGAAGTAGGTCCGGTAAAGCCCGCAGAGAAGCCGCTGCCATGGCAAGAACAATTGCAGAATGGCTCAAATGGAACGAGTGATAAGTGAGAAGCATCTTCAATATTTCCAATTTGGGATTTCATACGGAATATTGAACTGGGGGCTGTGACGGTGGTGATGGTTATGATGGTATTTTTGAAGTCTTGACCTGTTCATAATGAAGGAAAAAGAAAGGTGTGACGCGATTGTTGCAAAAGTGGCGTCACATAGCCTTTGTCATTTCCAAGTATTTTAAACACTTGCACCGTTTGAGTCAATTCTCCATTCATGTGGGCTATAATTTGATATTACCCTAAGCCTCTAATATGGCAATTACCATTGACTTGAACTGGATGCTTAGAGAAACTGAGTACTGCCGCTTGCAGTAAGACAACCAAAATGAGTGGGTCGGGTATTTCCCGTTTCCCGCCACACGCATTTCTACTCAACGCCACAACCATGTGGAATATATATGATAATACAGCCTCCTTAAAATTTGAAGATGCACTCGTGGCTAGTGGTCGCGAAAATGGACTAACGTTGAGTGATCATCTCTGTCTCTACAGTACTACACCAGCTGAATCTTTTGGAGGGTCTCAATCAAGTAGTACCAAGATAATCCCTCACGAGATCATTCGTCCAATATTTCGCATCTTTTTTTATAACCTATCACACTGAAAGTTATCCCTGTCCCTTAGCTCCGAAATCCGGGATATTGGCTTGGTGGCTAGCCCTCCCGCCAGCCACAAAGATCTACGATCCTATGAGAATCCAAGCCTTTGTTCCTCATCCTTAAGCCCAGAAGCCAATAACCCAAAGGCTTTCGGAGGCAAAATCAATTTCTCGAAGCCATGATGAAGGGCTGTTCATGACATTAAGTCAGCCTTGACCATAGTATTATTTCATTCTTTTCGTCTGATTTTATTGCTTCTCTCCATTTCTTCCACAAGATTAAATGTAACAGCAGAATGTCAGTTTGCAAAGCCTCACCACTAAGTAGCCATCTCCCTATAATATCCGAAGAAAAACAGGTCTGTGAAATCCAAGAACCGCCCCCACTCCCTTCGCGATCACCAAAGAGACCTTCGAATAGCAATTTCAGAGAATCAGGTCTGTCAGCTTCCAGTTATGCTACAGCTACATCTTCTGGAGGAGACTACGGTTAGATAGCAGGGCAGGAATCGGAAAAGTTAGCAAAGATAAGGCAAAATGTTGCTAAAAACAAGTATCTTGGAAGAAGAGGAGGCTGGTTAAGTTGTGGCATAGCCTTGTGGATTCTTTCTTTCTGTATTATTGGACTTGCCGTTGGACTGGCTGTCGGTCTAAGAAAAAGGAGCATGGGCTCGTAAGTTGAGACTTTCCTCGCTTCATTTATAAGTCTTTTCTAACACTTTTTGGTAGTAATGCAGATGAGAACGTTGTTCCGCCAAAAGTCACCACCGCATTTCCGGCAGAATCATATTCGATAAACACGTACCTCTCAAGTGTCACAACAAACTGTACTTCCAACCCAGAAACCTGGCGTTGCTACCCATACACTACCTATTCCCAATCAAAAATCGATTCAGCGGCAACATTCGATTGGGTGATATCCGCCGACTCTCAAACACCCTCTCATTACCTTATCTCGTCAACGCCCAACTATTTTTCCATCATGTTTACCAATATTTCTCTTTCATTGAAGTCCTCCGGTAGCCAAGATGAGCATCTATTCTTCGAAACAAATATCCAAAAATCCACTACCCCAGCCACACCTTTAGCGAGCGAAAATATAGCTGCGAATTGCAATTTCAGTAACGCGATTTTACAAGGTTACCTATATACGAAAATGACAAAGACGTATCCAACAAGCAAAGAAAACACAAGCGCAACGAATATTGGAAGTGGGGCTTTTTCGGGATGGCCATATGCTGTGAGATTTCAGGAGGTGGCTAGGAGTGGAAGACAAATCCCAACTTGTCTGGATGCGAACGGAAAGTCTTCGGGAAATTTCAGTATTCAAGGGGAGGGGAAAGAATGTGCTTGTTCATACCTAAATACTGGCACATGAATATCTTTATTACGTTGTGTTTGTTAGGTGCTTCTTTTGACCAGGTTGAAGGCAGGCTGTATATTATACCCTTTGATTTGTAACATGGATGACCAATCTCTAATGAGAGGAACTTGCTTTTTTGATATGGAAAAACTCCGCTATTGGAAAGAGAGGAATATTAGATCAGAAGTGTTTTCAAGTAGACACTTTACAATTTGATTGTAATCAATAGGTAAGTTAGCTAATTCTCTAAAACCACTATTTTACCTAGATACCACTTTAATAACACACAGATATCTAAGAAACAAAAGCAGTCCTGCGATGTTACTCTATATTAGTATAGCGTTTGTATAGTACTATATTATCTTAGTTGTACAAAACTCTGATAACCACTAGTAAATGCACAGGGTATATTTGATGTAGTAGAAAAATACCAAGAACCAGAAAATAGTATTAGTTGATTAAAGCTAAATATATTACCTTCCCTAGCGTAAATACTCCAGAAGTGTGCTCTCTGGCCCCTTTCTGATCCACCTCACGTGCTATACCAGATGCACCTACCTTATACCCCAAAATATCTCACAAATCTAAACTTACTATCGCACTCTTAATTACGTTTTATTCAGGCTTCATTCTATCTCGATTATAGTCCCTCGTTACAGCACCCGCTCGCTCGTTCTACAGGAACCTACGTAGAGTATATGACCTAGAGCTCTCTTACAAGGGTTCTAATATTGTCAGAAGACGAATAGGACACAGTGTGGAATAGGATAAGCATAAGGTGAGAAGCTAGCTAAGGGGCAAGTAGGGAGTCTTTATAGGACGACCCTGACCGAGTGGAAGCCTCTAGAGTGCTAGATATCCACTTAGGCAACCGAGACAAGGTCAGGTAGCAGAGACAGGTGTAAAATTACAGGAGTCTAGGCTGGCTAAGACCGTTCCGTAACTGTTGGTTTGACTCTAATAGAGAGTCTAGACGAAGTGTTGATGCAAATGTCACGGATGCCAACAAAGGATAAAGTGTATACAGCTTTTGAATCAATTGCTAGAACTAAAACCGTAGGTACGAAGAAATCAAACTAAAGAGAGAAGAGAATCTGAAAGGAGCGAAGTTATTTAAGTTGTTCCAATGCCAAGTCTCGTCACGTGCTTGGCCAAGCGAATGAAATCCTGTCAAATGAAATCCTGTCAAATGAAATCCAGCTCCGTCACAGTAATATTAAGAATTTTATTCCTTTATTAACTCTTAGAACTATACTATAAGTTAAATTAGAAGAAATAGTAAGTAAAATATTTATATAATATTTAATAAATAAAACTTTCCTAGAGAAATAAAGTAAGGGGTTTTAGTAACGTGCATGTATAGCGAACCGGCCAAACAAGCGAACCGGCCAAAATTTTCTACACTCGCGATTGAAATTGTAAGAACTCTACCACAACGCCTCTAATTAAAAAATGCTATTCAGAATTTTCTTCCTCAGATACTTCCTCTATAATATTACAGGTGCGCGTATTATGACCAGTCTCTCCGCAGTTGCCACAGTGCCGTGCACGTGATTCTTCCCTCGGCTTCCGACCACTACTTCTCTTTATTTCCTGCATTACCTGCTCACCAACGTCTCTA
>CAJVRM010000521.1:0-10629 GCA_911693285.1 Hymenoscyphus albidus
ATCTGTATCACGTGACCAGTTTTGATCGCTGGGTCGCGAGCGACTGCAACGACCAGGTCGTCTTGGTCGCAGCGACCATCGACGATCATGAGAACGAAGGTTCTATATAAGACTGGCATGTCTGCCATTAGATAGGAGCTTCGTGCTCAACTTAGTTATCAATCTTATCATATTAGTTTGACATCTTTGATACAAGTAACGAGTTCACTTCCAAGTGAACAACCCGATAGTCTTCTTCTTATCATAGCATACCAACCAGCGAACACCCAGCCAAGTTTAGTTAGCCAGTTTGAGTATTCGTTACACATCTTTGGAATAAGCTCGCGCTTACATTTGTTAGACTACAGTATGGGAAACACAGCTCATGTCTCAGAATTCTTAAAAAGATTAGGTTAGGACGTATTTGATTCAAGGAAACCATGAGTTAACCATGTCTATGGCATTTGTACAGTGTATTTTAGGGGTGAAACGTTCACTGCAACCACCAGATAGCTCTTTAAAATACATTTGGCCTAAATGGACTGCCTTTTAGAGGGGAACCCACCTTGACTGAATGGCCTCGAGGCGCGACGTGCTTGTATAGGTACTGTACAAATCCCTTCAATAGTTGTCCGAAGCTCGAGAAGGAGGGTCTAGTTTCCGCCGTAAAATATTTAAATTCGGCTGAAGAAGAGAAATGGGGAGTACGTATCATGCTTGCGATACCTATATTTAGTGTTATTAGATACAAGTTCGGTTATGATTTGCTCAGGTACGGTTTTAGGAGGGGTATATCTTCTATTATTTGGTATAGAAAGGTGTTTAGTATCTTAGGATTGTTGAATTCCTTAATCTCAGTATATTGGAGATCCGAGGAACGAGGAATAAACCTCCATCGAGGCGAGAGGATAATACTAGATTGTGAATTCCTGGTGATTTCAACGAAAGAATAATCATCAACTTGGCTGGTCAAAAACTATTACTATACCAGATATTTGCCTCGTATATAAACTTCTCGCGGCCTTGCGCAATTTCGCCCGCCAGTCCATGTTAGGTATGATTCCGAATGATTAAAGGAGGAAAATTCTCGACTTCGATTAGGATAAAGCATTACGCTAAAGACTGTTTACCGTGTTTGGGATTTCTACGCAAACTTTTATTTCTGCCTTGCGGCCTGCTTTCTTTCACATCGAACTTGTTGTTCATGCCTATAAGAAACTCAAGCATAGTCGACAAGTCGAGAGTTGTCTTGTTATCTGTCTCAAATAGTTTCTGATTCGGCTTATCCCGTATTATGCCAATCACTCACTTGAAGCCAGAGTTAAGTATCCAATTGGGAAGCAAAGTCAGAGGACAAATAAATAAGCGAGAATAGATTGGCCAATGGTATTTCTTCCTTCATTCTTTATGGCTACGTATCAAAATTCACTATCATTTTCGCGTCGATTATATTCGCTCCATGCTTGTGACCTATGTTTAGGCTCTTCTCGGACCCATTCGGGTTTTATTGCGTAATACAGCGTCGGGTCTATAGCTGGCAGTGGTGGTTGTTGTAGTGCAGGAGTAGCCTGCTCAGATTTGGGGGCGCGGTAATACGCTGTATGTCGCCTGGATTCCTGCCCTGGCTGGAATTTAAAGGCTCGGTTGCGGCGAAGCTTCTTGACTTAGAGGGGTGGTGTGATCGCTCAGGTGGTATTGGCGGCGACGGATGATGACTTTGCATTGAGGTCGGGAGAGGTACTTTTTGTTGTGTTTGTAGAGGTGCTCGCTCCTCGTTTTTCTGGTGGGATGACTTCGCACCTTGTTCTGTATAGACCTCAGAGCCCTCTTCAACCACTGGGTACATCTTTTTCTCAGGGTGATGTTTGGTATGTCGTTCCTCACTGTCCAGGTCAGTCGGATAAGGAGCCTTGTAAATGTTATTTGGTGATATGGCAGCGTAGGGTCGGGGCTCTCTATCCGCTAAAGCCATCAAATGGTCGGGGTTTGGAGCTGGCTCTTTTCTTGTCGAGCTTTCGGAGTGAAATTTCTTTCGTACTGGTAGTGCATCCTTCATGCCTCTCTTCTCCCCCTTTTTCTGTTTCTCTGGGTGGTCTGAGACTAGTTCCTCCTCTTTTATCACGCCCTCAATATCGTCCTCAGAATTCTGGCGTATCCCCAAGCGTTCAAAGTCTTGTTTGTACATTGTAGCGTGTCGTTGAATCTCAGTCGAAGGACGCATTTTGACGAGGCGCCTCACTATGTTGTCCACGCTAGAGCGAGCCAATTGAAACGATACCCGAAACAAGATATCCTCATTACTGTCGAACCAAGTCCACAAAGGATTCATTACACTAAAGGACTTCGCAACTAACCAAGGGCCGTCTGGGTTGCTTTCATTAGCTTCTTTCACATCCGCGAAGCGAAGAGCGTGATACATTTCTGAGAAATGTCGAAACTCAGGTGGCATTCCTTCGATCACTATGACTGACTTTTGGGGGAACCGCATGATATCTGCAATGTGAACAGCTCGCTCCAAGATTTCTCTTTGGCCGAGCAGTTTATCTTTAGTGGAACGATTAATTCTGAAGCATTTCGTATCATACTTGTCAATTTTGAACTCATCTACATCAATGGATCTTGATTTCATGAAGAGGCTGGAGCCCTTGCTTTGATCCTCTCCAAGAAGTCCAAGAACATTTTCCAGTATTGCGAGGGCGATCGAGTCTGTACTCCTGGATGGAATGACGAATCCCTCCAACTTCTCGCTCAATTTCCAAGGGGAGTTGAGATTTGTGGTTTTGAGCACGAAAAAAAGGATATCCAGGTGGTTCGGTCGAGGCTTGTGGGGCTTTCACTTGTGTACGGAGAAAGTGCTGTAATTCGAACTTGTCTCGAAAGGGCTCCTTCTGGTACTTTACCCGTGTGTCCATGGCAGTCTGTAATTGCTGTAACAAACCCTCTCCGGCATGAACAAGCCCGTTTGTCGCATCTAAAAGACGGCGTTCTTCTCGGGATGCGGGCCCACTCGTGAGTGTCTTGTAGACCAAGTCATGATCAATCTCAGCCCAGGCATGCATAAGAACGGATGCAACCTGTATCTCGATGACCGGATTCGACGCCTGAAAGTCCTCACGTTACTTTTTAGTAGACAAGTTATCGATTCTCATCTTCACCCGATAGTGGTCCGCCCGATAGCCTTCAAATCTCTGCTTGAAAGCAAAGGAGGTGCCGTATGATGGAGTCGAAATTGTGCTCATTTCCTTTTCCTCTTCCTCTGGGAAAGGTTTGTGATTGACATCCGCAAATGCCTCGTGCATGATCTTCTTGATCTTTTCCGCATCGCTCGGAAAATATAATGCTATCCGAACCCCAGCAAGGTCAACAATCTCGTCTCGTATTTGAAGAGAACTTCTATAATTCTTCCTTTGACTTCGTACACGTTCTCGAAGTTTTGCCTCGAGTCGATTGCCTTGTTTCACTCGATGAGTAACAATCGCTCGTATGCCGTTGCTTGCTAGCAGAGTTTCGCATAATTCGTGGGCGAGGCTGGCTGCCTTCTCGTAGAAATATTTAATTTGAACCCAGTCTGTGATAAAGGAAGCGAAAGCATCGTTCCCAAAATCACTCTCTGGAATTGAGCTGGAGATGGAAGGAGCTATGGAGGTCATAATAGCTGGCCTTCTGATGCGACACTCTATAGTGCTCAATATGGGGACCCAGTGCTGTTGGTGCGGATGTGCAGAGGGGAAGGGAGGCGAGATTTTAGCGAGATGGTGACTATTTAGATGTTATTTAATTATCAAACCTGATAGTAAAACGGCCTTGTTACATGTAGCTTACCTTTTGGGTTTGTATGTTACAAAATTCATGTTCGAGCAGGAGGGAGGGGAGTGAGTACTTTTATTCAAATACTGTATATGCACGCTGCACCTCACTGCAGATGGCTGAGCATTAGGCAAATCAGCTATCTCTAAAACCCTTGACAGGGCTCCCTTCGAAGCTCACCGAGCTGCGGCCAAAGCCATGGATCCCATGACATGTCATTGAATACATGCACTTTTTCTTTACTCTTAAATCCAACGACCTTTGGCTTCCAAAAGATATGGGAACACCTTACGCTGACTACGTTCGCGCGCAAAGCTGTCGCAACCCCTGTCTCTACAACCTTTGTCAGTTTTTAGATCGCGAAAATAAGGAAAACGAGTGTCAAATCACCAGCCTAGATTTCTTCTCTGGTAATGAAATGCCACGAGTGGTTGATCTCCAAATAATAGATGTCGCATCGCTTTTAAGGCACCCTGATTGCAACATGAACACGGCAGGGCGGATTCTGATTATTGAGAATCTCACTCGTGATGTTGTCGAGCTCCTTGGTGTATCTTTGAACGTCGATCCTCCGTTTTTTGCCTCTCATATATACGGTCCGACTGTTGAGATCACAGCCTCGAAGCCTTCCAGTGCTATCTTGCCGTCAAAGTCGAAGAATCTCAACTTCTTGAGCATTCAATACCAACACACCATACAATTTCATGATGCAGTTCCTCCAAGAAAGCTTTTCCGAGACAGTAATGTACCTAGGAAAGTTGCCATCTTGCCGCCCACTAAGAAAACAAGTATTGGGCTAGTTCATTATGCTTGTTCAGTATTATATATACGAACGGGGAACGATAATTGGATCAGTAAGATACAACACTATTTTCGAGGGTTGCTGGTTAATATATACTAGGTATAATACTTGTAGATCCCCCAATGGAAGACAAATTCAATTCACCAGAACAACAACTCACCCTCCAGTCAAAACCCTTCCAAGGCGGTTACGAGGATTTCCTCGAGCGTCAAGCATTTCCCGATCAAGTGAACTGGGATCCCCAACGCTCATCACTTCGAAAAGACCTCGTCTATTACTTCCAGAAGAAACGGCCTCCAGGTTTCAAGTCCAAGGATCCGACGTTATTAAGCCTCGCTTATTACCCCCTGAAAATTACGGCTGCGGACTGGGTCATTTACATTGAAGCAAGGAGCAATATCATCAAACAATATGAGTACTCTACAGAAGCGACTCCAGGACCAACCTCCGCGGGACAAAAACGACTCACGACAATCGACTCAGACCTACGGGCACTTCAAGTTTGGGGTCGCCGCAGTCTGAAAACGCTCTCTAAACTTCGTTCCGGTCTCCGATTTCTAAAGTATCGAACCAAGGATGTACAAGAGGATGAGTATTTGACACTGATCGATGATTACGAGCATCTCATATCCATGGTGAATATATACAGGCATCGGCTTGAGACTCTGGTACCGCTTCTCACGTCCGTCGTCCAGATCACGGATACGAGGAGGTCGTTGAGGGAGGCAGCTAATGTTACAAGGTTGACGAATTTGGCGCTATTTTTTGTGCCGCTGTCGTTTGTTTCTAGTCTTTTTAGTATCAATGAGGGTGTTTCGGCCAAGGGTTATGGGTACTACTTCGCATTGGCGATTCCTGTTTTTGGGATTGTGCTTTTTCTTGCGCACCCACCGGAGTCGGTTAAGTGGTTGGGATATGTTGGACGAAGAGGAAGAAGTGAATAAGGGCTAAACCACAAACTCTGATGAGCCTCCGTAAAACTTTCAAATTAAAGAGAGATCCACGGCGTTTTCTTCTTGTCAAGTAAATAGAGGGTCAAAACTTCCTGTTCCGGCTTGTCTTTAAATCTTAATCAATTACTTGAATAAGCAGTGGTATAATTAAAAGTCTTCCGGGTTAAGAATAAAATCAAGAGGGAATGCGAAGGAAAGTGGCTATAGGCTAGAAATAATAGATGGAAGAGGTGAATTATAATGGCATGTTAAGCGAGGAGCAACGATGAGGTTGAGAGATTATACCAAGAGAAGAGAAAAGCTAATGTAAACACAAATATGTTCTCATTGATCTCTAGTCTTAAACGATATTACTATCATATAAAGTCAGAAACCCAATTATGCCTTTCATACTCTCCCAGGCTTTCTCACGCTTTCCTTTCTAACAAAAGCGGAGGCTCACGCTGGTTCATATTCCTTAACATGGACTAGAATTTGCTAATATTTAAAGAACGGCAACGACATTGAACCGCTACTCTGAACCCATGAGAGGTAATATATAAAAAGAAGATTCCTGCCTAGAACTTGAGTATACATTAGGTAAACCCTAGCGGTCGTGAATAAGCGAGTTTAGAACTTTCGACGCTACTTTAGATTTCGTTCCTTAACATGGCACTCTGCGCCATAGAGCTGATATTGGAGTATCTTCGAAGAACGCATGTAGCACAATGACAAAAAGAAAACTTGTCACTGCGTAACTTCAATTGATACTGGTTAGCTACGGAAACTTTTTGAAACTTTCAAAACGTTTCTTGCATACATTCCTTTGAAGCTATAATAGAAAAATACTTTCAAGATGTAACTTAAGAAGCGTTTTAGAAAGAGCCGCGATATTCATTATTGTTTATTAGTATTATAGTAGATCGAGAGTCGGAAATACAAATCTTTATTTTCCCCTATAAGAAATGTCGACTGGAGTTTACTTAATACTTATCTACGCATAAACTACCGAAGCTTACAGTAACTACTTTTAAAAGGAAATTTAACAAGAGCAAAGCTTAAGTCTATTACATGTGAAAATCCTGCTTTTTTTATTAGCAACTTCAGGAACATGAGCTATAAAGAGGGACCAAAGTATATAGACACTGGAGGGAATATGGAACCTCGTAACTATACCTACGCGTATCAGTCTTTCTAATTGATAAAGAGATAGAATTAAATATCATTAACTCTAATATGCTTTTCATGCGAATACTCAACGACGTTTCATGCCTAATCAATATGGTCGGCGCTCTAAGCCATCTTTCATTCGAGAGTGTTTTGGAATTATGCTTTCACTTCCCTGTAGGTATCAATATAGAGGCAGTTATCACTTGGCTTTTTCCATTATACTCCTTCCCAAGCCCAACGAATGTTAAAGTGTAGTGGAGTATTTGCCCTATATTCCGGTCCTATTGAAACATCCCTTGTAAAGCTACCTAAAGTTACGAAGCACTTCATACCTACGTCTGAGGTCTGAGACGAAGTACTCGCCCCAGGCTTAACAAATGTTAAATTTTGGTCGTTCTTTAATGGACTTTTCGCGTTTTTGAATGAAGTCAGGGTAAATACTCCACTAAATATTAACATTTGTTATGCATGGTACTGAGTATTGCGCGCTTACTGGTTAAATGGTTTACAGAGATGTCTTTTTCAGGGGGTCTCAAAAGCTGAGATCTTCGAGAAGCTGTGGACTGATGCCTAAACCGAACAACTAAACAAGAAAACCACCAAGCCTCCCCTTTCCATACCTAGTGCTTATTACAGACTATATCGACCCCTTTCTACAGATCTTCTACCGCAGTTGAACGGCAGTTCTACATTTCTCGTCTGTTTTATCCTCATGTACCGACTCCTCACCACAAAACCCCATAAATTAAACTCTAGCCGGCACATGAAAATTCGAGACCCGAAAGCATTGCCGTACGACGCCCAAGCCCAACGAGTCTTCCACCCATTCGGTTCGAATATTGTTCGGTGAGAGCGGTTCAGAGGGAATGACTGTGCTCTGAAAACAATTTGTAATTACCCGGCATCGAAGCTCATGCCAATGTTTGAAAATGTCTCTGATGATGTGGTTAGTCCCGGCGAATTGGACTGCTTACCGTAGCCTTACGAAGCAACTTGTACGAAGTAAATTACCATGAGCATAATGTAGTTGGATAAAATATGTGTTTCACATTGGAACCAAAGTCAAAGCAAGCTCGAAAGAAAGGTCTCACATGTCCACTTGTCCACACGAGACCGGGCGACTCACATTCAAACCTTCTCTACACTTCACCTCACCTTCTCCGACATCCCATGCAGCGATCACTGCATTCCCCTCATCGCCACTGCCTCAATGCCATCGCCATCCCCTTTTCGGTCAGTCCTGCGGAAAACTTCTTCATCTGATTGAGCAGTTCCCCCAAAGTTTAACCTTTTTCACATCCTCGGAAGCGAGTCAAAAAGAAATCCCCACCGACCATTCCAGGTTCCGGAACTTTGGAAACAAACCAAGGTAAGGAAACGTTATGCTTATCCGGCTAAGTTCCCGAGAGCATAAATAAGAAAGCTAATTATGGCGAGGAGTGAGTTGGGTAGGAAATGCAGTCGCATGTCAGGAGGGATGGGAATTGAAGATTTCATGATTCTTTTACAAAATTTGCAAGACGATAAGACACCCAGGTAACAGAATCAACAAAACGGAGATCATGACGAAGTAGGAAATTACCATTCTCTTCACCTAAACCCAAAAACCCACATGGTGACAATGTCCATGCCCAAAGTCCCCACCGACCCGAATCCCCGATCTTCAACCAACAGACATCCACAATGCACAAAAGAACTCCACCCTTCCATAATCTCAAACGAAGAAAACGAAAGTGAGAGATCATCGACAACCTCGCAAGCTTGGCTAGAAACGTTCAATAATGCGGAATCAAAGCCCAAAGACCCATTGGAATCGATAGTTTTGTACCCACAACGTTGAAATGTGCGTATTGAAATGCGAACACACTGAACACAGACCTCTCGCGGAGATGTACTCCAGAAAAATGACATACCAACTTATAAATTTAGAAGTATCAGAAATCAGAACTCAGAAAGGGAGAAAACAGATAACATCGCGAACTGTGCGCAGTATTTACGAGACACGAAGTAGAAGTAGTTCGAATTTCGTACGGTACTTACCTATCGTATAATCCTGGAGAACTCCACAGAATAGTTATCAATTATTATACGAAGTAGCAATACTCCGTAGATAGTTGTGATAACATACCGAATTTTCCGAACTCAAAGGAGGACAAGAATTTGAATTCGTCTTAGCTTCGTCTCAAACATACCTTCAAATGATACCAGCGATTGTTGAAAATTCAGAAACCTGGTGAATTGAAGGAGATACTCTCCCCCTTGAAAAAGAGGCCATTATTCTGATGGCAGTATATAAAAAGAATAACCTTTGGAACCACGCAGGGGGAGTACGAAGTAAATACTTCTACTTTACTTCTACAAGTATCAAAACCGAAAACCTCGGCTTATACCTAACCCTACCCTATATAACTCCCCCCTTGCCAACTCCCTCAGTCAACCCCACTAGACAAGCTGTCACTATCATACGATCTCAAGAACTCCGCCGTGCTCGATTGTCATCACCGCGATCGAGGACGAAGATCACCCTTTAAATAATTTCAAAAGAATCAAAAAACAAAATACTTCGGAGTATCGTTACATCCTCGCCGTCAGTTTATTACCAATCATTATTCCCGTAAACCCAGTAATTTGCTAAATACACAATCTATTGGCGGCAAAGTCTCCGTAAAGTACTTTCTGCAACGCGTGCCGGAACGAAGTACGGACGGAATATGTATGCGATAGAGTCCGTATTTACTCTACCGGTACATCCCAATTAGGCAAGGTAGAGTATGATTCGCTTCTTCCGGATGGAACATTTCGTACTCGCCATTTCAAACTCCTTATTGGATCAATCGTCTTGATCCTATGAATCTCAATTTTGCGTTATTCGCTATCGCCGAAAACCATTTCAGGTAGATACAGTCCCTTTGAGTTCATAGACGGTGCTCACATCGAATTCCTCGATGAGATACTTGTCCACTAGATTATACGGCGAAGCACGTACCTGACTCTACTACCTAAACATATCTCTAACTTACCAATACCCTAAAAACCTGGAATCAGTCATCTCTATCTCTACCTACTGTACCTCTCCCTCCCTTCTTGCTTCCTTCGCATTAAATAAGCCCTCAACACCGAAAACAAACCTCTCCTTTCTTACCGTAGCGCCCTTGACGCAGTTAAAAAAGAGGATCTACAGTTACGGACCTTCCACGCCTCCTAAACCCACTTTACATGAACGGGAAAAGACTAACATCACATACCCACACTACCCAATACCTTCTCGAACTCGGAGGTATTACCCTCTTTTAACCTTCTCTTCTTCTATTTGTGCCAATAACAGTTGTCCCTATGTACACCTGTTGTGGAAGGGGGAGGGTTATCCTTCCCTTGTTTGAAGCCTGGCGGGCCGTTGCCGAACAGTTATTTTGCGGTCAGGAAGGTAGGTACCGGTAGTTGGTGGGAATTGAATCAGGGTAAGATTTGCGATTGTAAAGGGATGATGAGAGATACTCGTATGGAAGGGAGAATAATGAAGGGTTCAACTACGTACAGCCCCTTCGCAAAAGTAGCAAGAATCTAGGGTATCTTACTAGTGTGTTGTAGGGTATTTTGCAAGGTATTTTGTAACGTACTTCATAAGGAGTCCGGATTTATAAGCAGTCCGGATTTTTTACCCCACCATCCAACTTTTAAAAATCATAGAACTTTAATCACTTAATATTTATTTATATAAACTATACTATCTTTCTTATTCTCGATCTGGGCACCTAGGAGCAGTATGCGCTAGTGATCTACATATACTACAGGTTCGTGGTGCACGAATTCGTGGTTCAATTAGCGGGGCCACAGCTTCATCCAAAACCATATTATCACGATTTTGAATAAGTTCCCTCCCTTCCTGACCTGTAAGAACACCCCCAGTAGCAATATATTGACGTCGCACAGTCTTCTTCT
>CAJVRM010000522.1:0-10381 GCA_911693285.1 Hymenoscyphus albidus
GGGGGGCCATTTTTGGGGCCAACGCGCGTCTGCGCTAGGCGCGGCTGCGCTTTGCAAGGAGTAAGAGCTCAGTAGGTAGATATGATAGAGTGGTTCAATAATAAAAACGCGTTAATATTACGCGTTTTTTATTTGTCTTGAAAAGGTTGGTGAAAAGAGCGGATGAGTTACTGGAAAAAAGGGGTTCCACGGAGGTTCGTCACGTGACCAAACCACCACTTCCATATCCTCGCCCGTTTTCCCTCTCACCAGCACAACATCAACATACTCAAAACTAAGAAAATGGCGCCAAATTACTCAGAGCCGCCCCACAACAAGAGAAAAGCACCACCAGAAGACGATTATGATATTAGCGAGATAGACGAAGAGGAAGACGACGATGAAGATGAGGAATTTCGCGCAACGCCAACGCGCAAGTCGCGACCAACGAAAAAGCCACGAAGCTCCACACGCGACCACGATAGATCCTCAGAAGGTGGTACCATGGTATCACGGCGTGTGCCGACTGGAACTTCAGGTCACCGGTTGACCAGTTCGCGAGAGGTAGAAGCAGAAAGTAGATCGAAGGACGAGCGACAGGAGGTTGGGCCATCTAATCGCAGATTCTCAATGGAAGGATCGTCCAGATTGGGAAGCTCAAAGATATTCAAGGGCAAGGCGAGAGCCATGGTAGCCGAGACGCCTCAAAAGGAGAGAAATCGTGATTTCCCTCCAACTCTCTTCGATATGGAGCAGGGCTCCGAAGAAGAAATAGGCGACGAAGAGGCTACTGAGAAAACGCTCTCATGGACTTCTGACGACGAGAAACATCTAAAATTGACCAACGCAAACGAACAGTCATTGATCAACAAGACTCAAAAGCTCTTTGGCCAAATGCCATACGATCTCATCCCCGCGAAGAATATGCCGAAGCAAGAACGCGACATCCCGATATTGCCATTGCCCTTGGCCGGCGCATTTTCGAAACTCGTCACTTGTCCAGCATTCGTGGGGTCGACCCAAGTTCTTCACGTACTGTGTTCAGATGGCAATCCATCAACGAGCCGGTAAAGCAGTTCAGAAGAAACCAAAGTTGTCCGAAATTCAGACAAATCGATTGGACCAATTCTATGCCAGTTTAAGAAGGGTATCGAAAAGTCAGTGAAACAGAAGATCCTTTTGACCGCAAAATTGAAGACGGTGCTCGGTGATGCAGTGAATAAGGTCTTTGGGGAAGACCTTCCACCACATGTCGCCTTTATTGACGAGATCTCCAAGGTCAAACGAAATTTGCCGCGAGGAAAACATGGTCACCAAGAAGGTGGGCTAACTCCCGAGGTTATCAAGGGAGATTTCGACGCCATACTCTCTGCTTGGGATATCTACGCCAAAGATAAACATTTACCATCCATGAAACAAGCGAACGAAGATTTCCCCAAACCTGGTGGACCGAACAAAGCAGGATTGCCTTCGCGGAAAGAGCTTACCCTCCTATCCAAGAAGGAATGGGTGCTCAACCGACGCGAGGAGACGAGACGAATTACTGACCCACACACATACGAAATGGAGGACATTGACGATGTGGTTCTTGGCCCTTCAACAGCGAAGGTTTTAAAGAATCTGAAACAACGAAGAATAGAGCTGTGGAATATGAAGAGACGGATGATTGGGGACTGGGGGATGCAGGGATGGAGGATGAAGGACTCGAGGTTAATGCGATAGTATCGGCAAACCCAGGCAAGGCTTCAGATGGTGCTTTGCTATCACCAGACGATGTTTTGACATCGATGGGAGTACAGGAGACTTCAGACGATGCTTTGGCATCTGGAGGAACAGGAAAGACTCCACCCAGTGACTTTGCCCTCACCGGGTCTGCTGATGAACGCACTTCTGACGAGGTTCCGGCGAGTGGACTTTCGGACAGCAACCTGCTATCATGGTTGAACTTACTCGATCAATAAACCCTGATGTGGAACCTGACGTCCTGACTACATTGGAAAGGACACGTTTGAATGACGCTTACGATATCGACGACAGAGGATCCGCCCAGACCAAATTCGTTCAAGATAGCTCGCTACACTGATAACGATTCTGCGTGCCCAGATTCTGCTCTATCTCATGAGTGCGATTATTTTGACGGGCAGAAAGAGCCACACGGGGCTCCATTGAATGGAGATTACGTCGAAGCTTGACGCGATTAAACGAAATCGTGGGTAGTTTTTACCCATCCGAAACGCCAGGGTGGGTACTTTGAAAGTCGCCCGCTAGAGTTGGCTTCTCTTTTTGAGGTTTGACCTCTATCGTCAGGTTTTGACCTGCTTTTCTCTGAGAGGTTTTGACCTCTGTTGACAGGTCTTGACCTGTGCTTTTCGACAGGTTTGACCTGTGTTTTCTGACAGGTTTGACCTGGATTTCTCTGAGAGGTTTTGATCTCTGTCTTCAGATTTTGACCTTGAGAGATTTACTATAGGTGACTCTAGAGGAATGAAATACGTTCTTCTAATTAATATGTGTTGCTGTGATATCTGAAACCCAATAACCTAATGTGAATCTTAATCCTAAGTAGGCAAAGGTAGGATTCAATCGAGAGATGGAAAACAGAGGCAGGACAGAGACACGTTTTCAAGTCTACCACACCTTTTTGAGATAGAGGTTAGTACCTGTCCCCCCAGCATATCTGTGAACCCTTCGCTGAGCCCGTCCAAGATCCCGCCGCGAGAGTCTCAAAGCCTTTCCTTCCGTACTACAGTCGATCACTCCGTGTTCAATACCCCTACAGAATCTAACATTCAATAACTCGGACGAGAGAAAGAAACATATATGGATATTGGTGGCTGAGAGATGGTGTTGGAGATAGGCTGGGCCTCTTGTGGAACCGTCAGCCGCGCTCCTCTCAATCTATCAGGCAAAGGGGATCTGCGGGGAAGATTGTTTTAGTTATGAGAGAGTTCTTCAGTTCCAAGCACGCAGTTCTATCATTTGAGCTAGACCTAAATAGTAAGATACGTGGTCGTTACTATACTCTCTATAATACTTCTCTTAGAATAATATTATCTAAAAACCTCGTATAACTAAAATAGTTTGGAAATTTTTAGAGTAATTATTAACGCTAAATTTCTTTTCTTTTTTTAGGCCTAGATATACTAAGATAATAATTTTACTTATACTAGAAGTTTAGTATACTAATATTTTATAAAGTAAATAGGGAGTAATAACTAGGTATCTTAAAAGTGTATAATATATATCTACGGAAGACTTAATCTAGAGGTATCTCTATTGTTACTAGTAAATTAAATAGTAGCTTAGTTATAATAATGAATTAAAAGCCATTATTATTAAATAAATAATAACATGTAATTTATATATAATTATCTAGTAAAAGTAAAGACGTTAGCTAAAATAGTAGAGTGTAGTTTACTAATTGTTTTGAAGGTTACAAATAGACATTTGACTCCTTCTTTAGCAAACTAGCCTTAGAGAAACTTGTGTATATTTTTCTTTTTCGTCGTGTGCGAATATCTTTATGAATACCAAATGCATGTATTACGCAGCGTAAAGACCTGTTTGGTCATGTGACTCCGTGCCGTGTCTCAGGGACGCTCAAGAGTGGTAATAATGAATTAGTAGAACCAAGCCCGTAGGTGTGAGGGAATACTAATCTACGATTATTCTCTCTGATTGATTTCATATCCATTATGACGAGGGCATCTCCGACAGACCCAGTGCTGATTATAGGCGCTGGTATCTCAGGGCTTGCGCTCGCTCAAGGGCTCCGTCTCAATTCCATTCCGTTTCGCCTTTTTGAACTACGTCCTCGATCGCATGGCTCCCAAGGCCATCGCCTTCGTATCTCTCCCGAGACAGTTACTGCACTAGACTCCATCCTTCTTCCTCAATCAAAATCTCTGTTCTATCAGACTGGCGCAGAGAAAGGAGCTTTCCAGCCCCGATATGTCGCTGCAAAGGAATTTGTATTCCCTTCGCCAACACCCGCCTCACATTCCCAAGGTATCCCCATCGATCGGACATGGTTGCGGAATCTGATGATGCTCGGAGTCGACGACGCAATCGAATTTGAGAAGGAGCTTACTTCATATGAAGTGATAGAAAACGATAAAGTATGCGTCTCCTTCGACGACGGCTCTTGGGCGACCGGATGTTTTCTTGTAGCTGCGGACGGAGTAAGAAGCCGTGTTCGCCGCCAACTCCAACCCCATTGTCGACTCCTCGATCTAGAGAGATGGGTGATTTGGGGCAGGACATTGCTGACGGAAAGTCTCCGAGCTCGTTTGAGGGACGATCAACTTACTTGGTTTATGGCCATTGATAAAGAAGCCAACGTGCAGGTCGTTCTTGAACCAATGGTGTGGAAGAAAAGTGTCACGGAGGCCTCGGAATATCGTCTTACTGATTGCCACGACTACATATACTGGGCTCTGTGTACCGAAACAGCGCCTGGTGGGTTACTCCTGCCAAAATCGGCTCGAGAAAGAAAGGAATTCCTACTCAACATTACAAAACATTGGCACCCTGATCTGCAATTGATCTTCAATATGGCATCACACGATCTTTTGACATGTGTCACAGTCTTGTCTAGTAAACCGGATATCGAAATACAGTCGTCTAGCCATCGGGGCAAAGTCACTCTACTCGGTGACTCAGCACATGTCATGAGGTATGTGTTCTTGAAGTTTGTCTCCTAATCCGATTTATTTGAGGAGTGAGATTCCTCTTCAAACTTAGAAGGATTTTCTTTATCTTGTTCTATTCGCATTATCCCCATAGAACAAGTCGGAAAGTTTATACTGACACTCTAGCCATAGCCCGATGGGCGGATCTGGTGGCAATGCCGCAATTCTCAACGCGGTGGATTTGGCACAGACAATCAATAGGTATGGAATTTCGCAAAAGGCTATGGAAGGGTTTGAGGAGAGGATGTCACAGCGAGCAAAAGAAAAGATCGAGCATTCATTTGAGGGAGGTAAGAAGTTTTGGAAAGGAGGAGAATGGTTCCAGTATCAGGAGAGTGAAGTTTGAGAAAATTCTAATTGCTTTTTCTACTGCTTGATTTCATGATGTCAATGTGTGGCCGGCCTTTTGTTTTCTTTTCAAGTAATTATACCGCATCAAGTCCTCGTGGCTCCCGTGCGCTTCCCCCTTTCCCAAGGCTTTCCAGCTCTACGTGTTCCACGCCACTCCTTCCCGACATCGAGCCTTTACCAGACAATGATCCACTCCCGAACGCCCCTTTGGATGGACCTGTTTCTCTTGTAAGATCGCAAGCCCCAGGGCCGGCTGGTCCGGAAGGTTCGACTGTGTTGTATAGGCTCCGATTCGAGTATGTTGGACTACTATGTCGAGATGCAGAGCGCAGTGTCAGTACTGCTGCAGCATGTTGGATTATTGACAAAGAGACGTCGAATCCACGGCGAATTACTCGTGGCAAGACATGGATAGCTCGGAATGATAAGGAGGGTAGGTTGCAAGCAATGAGCCCCACCCCAATCTCAATTGCGGGCCAATTTGAGAAAAGGAGTGATGAACCTTGATTTTGTTAACATTGATACGATGAGAAAGAAGTAGGAAGAAACTTAGTACCTTGGAAGAAGTTTGCGGTACCGCCACTTGCTACCAATGAGGGATTGGTAAGATAAACGAGCTGTATTATGGTGTTGTTTAGACCAGCGACAAAGGCACTTAGCCTATTAGTATTGAACCGAGACCAAGCGGAGGAAAACCTACAAGCCACCAAGCAAGAATATCACACAGAGAGCGATCTTTTTCTTAAGATCTAAATGCAGTCTCCAAACCTGTTTCGTTCACCGTCTAATCAGTTATGTCCTTTCTCTAATAAAGAAAAAATTAACTTACGAATGGCATTGGCAGGATAAGCAAAAAGAAATCAATAAAGCTATCCAAAGCGAACACTCCCATCTGAATCTGGAAGCCCCAGAGGGGACAAACCAACCATCCTCCTTCAAAATCTTCCTTCAAGTGCGTACCGCAGTAGAGCAGCCAAGAAATAGCAGCGTATACAAACCAAACTAATGAAAGTCCGATCAGAGACCAACTGCTAATATTAAACAATTTTCCCAGGAATATACGGCGGTAAAAGAACAGAACAGTCAATTTGATAAGCGTGTTTCCTCCCATCCAAAATATAACTAGTGCGCCTGTCACCTAAAATGTATCAGTATTTGTGTGGCTGCAAACTCGTGAGCAGATACGTACTTGGGCTAAGAGTTGTTGTTACTCTGTCACGTCGCTTGGACCACTTAATGGTTCATCAACAAAAGCATTCTTAAAGACCCCTTTAAAAAGATTTTTCTTCAATCAGCAATGCGAAAAAGATTATGCCAGAACTACAAAGACAGAAATACCTGTTACGAGCGAAGCACAACATCACGTCAAACAGAACTGGAGAAAATATCAGTTTGTATATTCCTACTCTACTACAAGATTTGTTCAACCTACCCAGGCACCTGAACAGAGCCAATCATCAATGTAGATTTTAGCATTCTGATGATATCTCCTCAGGAATTGCAATAGTACAAGCAGCCCACAAATGATAGGAAAGCAGAATCCGATGGCAAGGGCACTCCCCGTTGTCGCAATTCCCGACATTGTGAATCAATTGTGACAGCTGTGTTTTGCCAGGTTCGAAAAGGCTTCTCTCGCGCAAGCGAAGATTGGGTATGTTTTCAAACCTGGACAACGAGTGGCACACCGTTTGTAAGCAACCGCAATACACCTACACGCCTGTTCTTTCTGGTTGGAAGGAAAGATCTCTGGAATTTTATTTTCGTAAATCATCACCAATAGACAGTTCTACTGAAGTGATCATTGTCGGGCAGCTACACTTTTCCCTCTGTATTTACTCTGGATTTCAATAATATACGAGACGTCTGAGTACAATTCCTTGTTTCAGATGATGGATATTGATATTGTGCCAATTATTTCAAAATCGGGGTTTTACTGATTTACATAAATACCGTAACGTCTCACGGATTCCAATCTAGTGAAATCACATTTCCAGGCTGCTTCCACTGAAATCCCTCTGGCATAACTACCTTTCGGTCTTCCAACCAGTTCTGTAATGAATCCCAATCTACACATTTATGATGCGTATTTGCGTTCGGTGTTGGATTCTGGTGATCTAATACCCAGTTGTATGGGATAATTCCCGTATCAAACTGGCACATCAGACTTTGTCGGATGTAATCCACGCAATGTTCGTAGTGCAACTCATACAGTTCTGGTACTCGTTGTTTCTTCTCCTGAGTTTTCGGGAAATAGGACATATGATGGTCCTGCCAGATGTAGTGGAGACAGTGTACTTGATGAGAGCCAATGGTAGCTGCGATGTAGCCTCCTCCAGTATCCTGGGGAAATTGTGCAGACCAATCTGGGTGTTGAATTTTCTCAATGTCTTCTTTGGAAACACTGATCATGCCGACTGTGGAGAGTCAGCTCATGGCCTGTGGAGGTTGATATCGATATAGAATACATACACTTCATTATATCGTACCATGCTTCTTCGACTTCTGGTGTCGGGGGACCTTTGTATGGACTTTTGTACCGGAGCGATCCATTGAACTGCTGATGAACATATGAATGAGGAGCAACTGCTTCGTTGACTGGAGCTATATCATGATAATTACGTCAATATTCGAGCCTCAAACTCGCAACGAAACAGATAAAGGATTTCCCACAATAGTAATTGAGCATATCCCAACATTTCTGTCTACTAATCTCCGATGTTTGCAGCAATCCCATCGATAAAGCTAGGATTATAACTCCATTGAAAGCATGGATTGCCCAATGTAACCACTTAAGGACGGCTCTCCGTGGTTTTGTTGCCAATTTCTCGTTCTCGAGTAGTGGGTAATTTGACTCCTCGCTCTTCAACGGTCTGTAGGAAGATGGTTGAAACATAACCGCGACCAAAACTACGGGCGTCAACAAATTCAGTAGATGTCTCAAGGCTGATTGAACCAACAACAACTTTGTCAGGAGAGAAGTGAGATTCAAGCCCCCCAGCCTCTAGCTATGACTGAGAAAGGAGGGATGTGCTTTCTTAGAAAATTCTTGCTGTATTACAACTGCCGAAATATTTCACATAAGTCTGGATGTTGGGTGGTACTAGGATTCATGCATTGCAACGAAAGAGGAATGTATCTATCTACAACATTTCATGCGCTCGTCGTCACGCCATACTGATCGCTGCCTATGTGCCACTTCAAGCTGAGAAACATGGTTTGCCAATCTACGACAGTGTCATTGATTGCCTCTTTTCTTCTTCTGCAAATCCAATACGCGACCAATTCGCACGCATAATTATTAATTTATTTTAAAACTTGATTGAAGACTTGATTAGCCCAAGGGCGAGCGACAGAACTGTGAAGATCATGATGAGGCGAGACATAGACAAATACAATTTGGACCAACATATGTATGATGGTAGTAATTCAACTCTAGGCGAGCCTGGCTCTACGGGGACGCAAAAAACGTCTGTTTCAACCCTGTACTATGTACTGTAAAACACAGATCATGCACGTCAAAGAGCCCTAGAAGAATACCAGCAAACATGAAATTGAGTCTTTGCATATTTTAAAGTAGTCCTTAGACAATTGTATTTTTCTCGTCTCACGTTTATACTCTTACCGTACAACGTACGAGGTGCCATAACAGGGCCCTTTCTAGAAGAGAAAATACGGTCGTTTCCGCATTTCCGCAGAGCCTGGATTACGTCGCTGGTAAGCCCAGGAAGAATGCTGTAGCTTGTCTGTGCAGTCCAGAGGCTACTGTGCCTATTTCGCAATGAATGTAGATAAAGGTTCGCATTACGGTGTGACTGATAATTATATCATGGCTTCCTTGCCCGTTGGATTGGTCAAAGAGGACGATCGGTAGTGTCGTATTTGTGGATATGCACGCTTACAGTACTGTACTATTGCGTAGTAATGTACGACATCTGTGCTTCTTCACGAAACGCGGGGTACATTCCTACAAGGAATATGGTAGAAACAAACATCTGCAAGTCCAGAAATAAATTCAGCAGATGCTCTGGGGGCACCGCCGAGTTCTTCTTCAGTCTTGATTGGATTTTAAAGAAAAGTGATGCTCTGATTAGGAAGTTGATTCGGCGCCTTGTTGCTTCACCGGTTCCGAATGCAGTAATATCAAAGATTCTCACGGAGATGGCATGCATTTCATTTGATTATAAGGGTACCATGTTATTGCAATGCGAGTCTGCCTAGCTGTACTACCGCTGTAAAGCATATTCAATTTGGCCAGCAAACCACCTATCGGCAGTCGAAAATAAAGTACCAAACTCATTGGTTATATAAACATTGTAGTATCCCAAATGTTTTCAGCTTGTGAAAAGGAGACGTATTTACAACCCTGCAAGTACAAGAAACCTAATATCCGACCTTTTACTCCAATAAGTCTTCCTTGCACTATCCAACCACAATGCTTGCTCGCATCTTCTTCGTTGGGCTCTGGGCTATTGTTACTGTGGCTATTCCAGTTGCCAAGCCTGCTAGTAAGTACCAAATTAGGTTGGGAGTTGAAGTAGAAATGGTGCTAATAAAGTAAGATTTCGAAACCGATCCAATGCTTCAAGTTGGCGAGGTTGAAAGCAGTTCATATGCCGAGAAGAGAGCCAACTTTGAGACTGACCCTATGCTCCAAGTTGGCGAGGTGGAAAACAGGTCATATGCACAGAGACTTTAGTTAGTTTCACCTATATTATCTGTGGAAGATAAAGACTGATATCAGAAGATTGCATGGAGAAGAAATACAGTGTTCTCATGAGACCAAGTAGCTTGAACTTTGAGTACCGCGAAGGGGAGAGAGTTTACCCCGTCTCATATCGTGCTATTGGAAATGAAATTCATTCAAAAAAAAAAACTCAGTGTCCAATTTCTTTCCCGTATAGCCTTTTTGAAATTCCAGAACAGACACTCCCTCTGTAACAACACTCGTCTTCTATGTACAACAGTATATATTATCCCCTCCTTTACGTGGGCCCCCTTAAAATATTCATTAAAACCCTTTAAGGTGAACATTGCAGACCCTATTAATAAACTTCCCTCGGCGTTATATATCGTTTCTGTATAAATCAAGGAAAGCTTGTAATAGAAAGAGGATAGAGGCCAAACAATAGATACCACATTAAAATACAGATTCATACAAAGAAAACTTCATAGATTGTCCTATAAAAAACACGCCTCTGGATTGGGACCCCATATTTATTTATTTATTTATTACTATTTAACGTCAGGCGGAATCTAACTCGCGTGGGCTAGGTCCTAAAAGTCCCATTGTTGGGCAAATGACGCTAGGGGGGTGCCCTAGGCTACAGGGGGTGTAAATGAAAGTGCGCTAATTTACAAGA
>CAJVRM010000523.1:0-11706 GCA_911693285.1 Hymenoscyphus albidus
GGTTTCCCAGAACACATAAAGCTCCCAGGCCCATATGTGCTCGGCTTGTCATGACGCCGTCTGGTCTTCACTTGTCACGTGTGCACGTGACTCGTGACAAGCGCGACAAGCGAATTGTCGCGCGCGACAGCACAACGAGCGCGCTGTCGACATTTGGGATTTGGAGAACGAAGGTTCTATATAAGACTGGCATGTCTGACATTAGATAGGAGCTTCGTGCTCAACTTAGTTATCAATCTTATCATATTAGTTTGACATCTTTGATACAAGTAACGAGTTCACTTCCAAGTGAACAACCCGATAGTCTTCTTCTTATCATAGCATACCAACCAGCGAACACCCAGCCAAGTTTAGTTAGCCAGTTTGAGTATTCGTTACACTTACCTCCTATAGCTTCTAGATATATAGATTTATTAACGCTTATTTATATAGAATACTTAGATATTTTATCGGCCTTTTAAATCGAACATAGGTTACTCATATAAAATACTACTTTTATTTTATTAAGATATTCGGATTTCCTAAAACTATATAAGTAAATAAAGGAGCGAAGACTCTTTTAATAGTAGTATACTATTTATATTTTCGCTATAAGTAAAAACCTAGCCTTTATTTATCTAAGCCTTAGATATATAGTACTTCTATAAAGAATTAATATATTAAGTAAGTTAGTAGTAGTATATACTAATTAATTAATAGACTAACTAGTAGATAGAATACTTTTAAAGCTTAGAAAAGGTAGGTTTTTTTAATAGTTCAAATTAAATCGAATTATACTATAATATATTTATATAAACGTTCCTCGGTACTAAATTAACGAGTTTATAGAGACCTATAATTATTATCTAATTCGAAAATAACGCTAGTAATAGTAGAAGGTAGTAGAAGGTAAGTCTAACGAGTTATTTAATTAGTATTTAGAATCTCCCCTTTAAACCTTTTCCTACAACTTCTATTCTACGAAATCTCCGTTTCTATTCGTATACATTAGAGCACTCTCCTTCCTACTCTAATCCTAACTAATTAGTACTCCTTGTGAGGGTTGGAACCCATGATGGAGGCTCGGGCCATTGTCACGAATCACGTGTAGCAATGCATGTGACAAAGGAAGACCAGGCGGCGTCCTGACAGGTTAAGCACATCCATGGACTTATAGCAAAAAGGGATCAATTAGACTAGCTAAGCGATCCAGGGATTTCTTCTGGTTAGAAAATCACGTGATCTAGTCGCCTGAGTCGCCTGAGTCGCCTGTCGACTGAAGCGATCAGGGCGAGCGACTAGAGCGATCAATCAGAGAACGAAGGTTCTATATAAGACTGGCACGTCTGCCATTAGATAGGAGCTTCGTGCTCAACTTAGTTATCAATCTTATCATATTAGTTTGACATCTTTGATACAAGTAACGAGTTCACTTCCAAGTGAACAACCCGATAGTCTTCTTCTTATCATAGCATACCAACCAGCGAACACCCAGCCAAGTTTAGTTAGCCAGTTTGAGTATTCGTTACAGGGTATATGCTAGGGCTATATAAGCTAGACTCCTACCTATATATACTTAGCTCCCTAGTTATTTAAATATAACTCTCCTAGCTTCTAACCTTCTATAGGTATATTCCTAGTAATAATATACTACTATATTTATAACTATATAAGAACTAATAAAGAAATAAAATCCCAGGACTTTTATTTACTAATAAAAATACCCTACTTTCTAAGTAGTACTAATAGAACTACCCCTCTTTTATGGGGTATAGATTAGGGGGAAGTCCTATTAATTCGTAATTACCTACGCAAGGGGTATTTAAGGACTTTTTCATTAACTCGGGGGTAGTTTTGTTAAGTACCGTTGTAATATCAGAGGGGAAATGGAAATGGAAATGGCTAGGTATTATATATCCCTAGTCTGCAAGGAATATCGTTCGTTTGTTTGTATTCTCTTAGAAAAAAGTCATTGTCTGCAGCTAAATCAATGGGATATCATATAGAGAAATGTGGAGATGGTTGGGTATCATACCTCCCGCAAAAGCAGCGCGCGCTAGATATTAGTCAATGTATATACTTGCCCCGTGTAAACACCATCCCCATCCCAGAGAAACCCTAACACCACCAACCCACTAACACTCCAACACCCCTCACTCACTTCTTCACTCCCTCTACCCCTAATTCCAAAAGAAGGTAGAAGGAAAAAAATCAAACATCCTTCCCCTTCCCCTTCCCCCCACTCCCCCATCCCCTCTCAAGCAACATCCTTCCCCCCCTCTTCACAACCCCATCAAAACTCTCCGTAACCCACATCAAAGCACGATTCAAAAAGAACAGCAAAAGAAACGAAATACTCATAATCACCGCAAACGAGTACCAGTAATCCGTCACTGAATACACGCCCTCGAGGTCCTTGATCTGGATCGAGAAGTAAGATGTCATGAGCGAGACGGGGAGGAAGAGGACGGACAGCTTGGCGAGGAGACCTGCGGCTCGGGTGAGGCGTGCGGTGGCTTCGGAGTCTTTTTGCGCGTTGATGCTGAAGTACTGGGTTTGTTTAGTTGGCAGGGGGATGGATGGGGAAAGGGGGGGACAAACGGTATTTGCTAAAGCGTCTTTTTCGAGGAGGAGTTCTTTCGTTTCGCTTAGGATTAGGAGTTGTAATCTATCACCTAGTCTCTCGAATCTCGATATCGCAGAGGGTGCCAGAGGGGGTCCTTGACGCCCATTCAGAGGGGCGAATTGCATCGTTTCCGACGTGGGGGAACTGGGGGTTCGCGAACCGTTGGTGCCGGGTTGCTTGGCGGGTTGGAGGACCCGTTGGATCAGGTTTTTGTAGCCTTCGTAGACGTGCTGCATTTGGCGGATCTTGTAGCCGATTTTGTGGAGTTGGGGGACGATCTCTTTTTGGATTGGTTTGACGGATTTGCGGGACTGTTATGGTGTTAGTTGGGAATGGGAATGTGGGGTGGGATGGAGGAGATGTACTGAGCTGTCGAAGATTCTTTTGCCCTGCGTTGTGTTAGTTGTTTTTCTTCATTTGGGGGATAGGGCTCTTTACTAAAGCTTCTAATTTATCCTGAAATCTTTCCACGGTTTGATATACTGTTTGCCAATCATCAAATAGATAATAGAATAGATTACTTGCTCCCTCGCTACCCCAGTCCTGAAAGCCATTTTGGCTTAATTCGTTTCGGAGGGATATCATTGCAATGGGTGTCTCGGATTTTTCGCGCATCCCAATTAATGATAGTTGACAGAAGACGTTTTTTAAATTCGACCGGGCACTTTCCAGGTTTTTGATATCGTCGACATGCTCGTGAAATGAAATAACGGTGCCTAATGCAATTAGTAAAGAATTATTGTAGTTAGGCGAGAGATACATACTGTCATTACAAACTACCAGCCATGAATATAGCCGACGATGTTCTTCTTCTTCTTCTTCATGTTTCCCCGATATATCAGTTCCTAAATTTATCTTCTTATCCTCGGGCATTTGTTCATGCATCCAATTCGCACCCACACAAATAACTCCAAGAAGCAAAAAAACGTTAGGACGCGGACAACCCAAACAAGCGAACTTTAGAAGAACTTACACTTCTCCCCAAAATCAATGGCATGGTAATTCGTCATCTTATTTACGATATGGTAATGCCCAGCAGCCGACTGCATCGAGAAAGATTTCCTCTCCTTCACCTTTTCCTGTTCCGAGGTGATCTCTCCCTTCTCCAGATCATCGTCCTTATGCCCATGATACGAGAAATGATAGGATTTCGGCTCGCTGTGTTTGGGTTTACGGGGCATGGGCGTGTCTCTAATCACAGCATGGAGTCTACTGGAAAAGCCATAGTGTTTGGCAATTCGCGTGATGGCTGCTTCTTGCTTGTGTGGTCCCCAGATGTTTCTGGTTTTGTTGTTAGAGTTGTTATTGCGGGGGCGGAACGGAACGTCGGGAACCTTACATCCATCGAATCGGTCGCTGTTGCGGTCGTGTGTCGGTTAGTAATCTATTGAAATCGTCTTCTTCGAGGTTGAACGCGATCTGAGCCTCTTCTCGTCCGAATTCAATCACGAAATTCTGGCTCGCGATGTCGAGGACTTTCTTTTGGCCCTCGGCGTATATATCGGGATCGTCATAATTCTCGAATCTGCCATTTTCCATCGTGATCGTGACGGCGGTTCGCGATTAGGAAATATACAGGAAGCAAGAGAAGAGAAATCGAGGAAAACACAGAGACATGACGGAGAAGCGACAGTCACAGCCTTCTTATTGCTGAAGGAAGCGGAAGCGCCAGCTGATGAACGGGAGGCCTGCCCTGCGCTGCGTCTGGGCCGGCACCCGCCTGCAGCCTCGTGGGGTTGATGATACCTTGGGGGCGAGTGGCACACGCGGATCAACCGCTGAAGCGCTGTCAGGATGGACCTTTTCCAGGGTCATCATCCCCACAGAAGAACCCTCATGGGACCCGCAAGACAAGCTTCCTTATTTGGATGTCATCTCCCCCACATGTACAACCATCATGAAACGAAACACCAACATTCATATGGGGAGTTGTTGCTTACTCCGAAAGTAGTACATACTTCTGTCGTCTATAAAGTGCTAATAATTTACCGAGTTATGTTTACAATAGATCACTAGATGGCTACGTCACTGAAGCTCTATAGTCACACAATTACAAGTACGTACCTGAAAGCAAATCGGTACCCTACCTCCGTACTTGTGCGGGTGTTTCCTCCAGGCTGACAACCGGCGAAGGAGCCACACTCCAAAACGACTCATATTAAAAGCAAAACGTTTCCTGCTGTACAACATTCTCATATCACTTAAATTTTTGTCCCACCAGCACCATAATATTCTACCCAAATATTATACGCAAAATGTACGGGATAGAAATTATTCACATCCCCCGCGATGAAGCCAGTATAAAAAAATACATAGAACGCTACAAAGCCTTCCGACTTCTCACACTCCAAGTCGCTCCTGAGTCCTTCGGCACGACCTACGCGAGTGAAGCAGCTTTGAGTGATCAAATCTGGTACGACCGTCTCGCGAATCCGCTGGCCAGAACGTGGATGGCTTTTCAAGGCGATGTTATGGTCGGGTCAATCACAGTTGTGGGACCTAAGCAGTACCATCCTGAGTGAGTACTTTCTTTACCGGAAAAAAAAACCCAACACACCACGTCCTACCCCCTCCCTTTGGGCAACTCTACTGTATTTCGTGCGTCGTAATTTCGTTTAACCCAGTATATTCTAACCCCCAAAGCTTCGTGAGAAACCCCTGGTCTCCTCCCACCGAAGACCTTGACCCAAATCCCAATCCTACCTATGCACATTTCAGCATCAACTGGGTATTTACCAATCCCTCGGTTCGGGGGAGAGGGGTCGCTAAGACGTTGATGACAACTGCTCTCAAGTGGGAAATTCAAAAGGCCGCTGATTTGGGCAAGGAGCTGGTTTCTACGCTGGGTGTTGATGAGGATAATATCGTTGCTGTTAGTTTGTATAGGAAATTCGGATTTGTGCAGACGCATGCGGCGCCCAGGCCGGGTGATGATACGATGGGGCTTTTGATGAGGTATTTTCCTGGTGAGGAGGCGGCTGGTTTGCTGAAGTAGATGTTGAAATGGATTATGAGTGGGGGAGGGGGTTGATAGTTCATATTTTCTTGTTGTTTTATTATCTAAGACAACAAGCGAGCGATACTGGACAGAAGTGAGATAGATCTATAAAAAGTTGATTTCGCGGAAACTTCCCTTCTTTAATCATCCTAGCCTTCTCATAAAGCAAGTTCCGGCACCACGCTACATATTATCCCGAGAGTCTCACAAATTCGTCATGTGGAAGCAGTTTCTTGTGATCTTCAAGTGGCAGTGCATGCACTCCAGCCACAACCGACCTTCACAACCAATGAGTAAACCGGCCCCTCGTTTCTGATGTACAAGACATGCATCCCAAAATCCAAACCGGGAAGGGAACTGAATCCCTGACGTGGAAATGCAGGAGTTCTTTAACTTCTTCCGTCTCAAACGGAATCATTCTGACCGAGTGATGAAAAGCATCTCTCGAATCTTACTCTAGATCACGAATATTTGGAAATACGGGAACATTCGAGCGATCAAGGTTGACAGGATAGAAAGATGCCGTCGCTAAAGTACCTCATCACCCTCCTCTCAATATCAATCCCCTCACTTCGCCTCGTCAACTCCCACCTTCTTCCCCTGCCGAATTGCGTACAAGAATGTATCGAACAATCGCCCGATATAAAGTGTTCCAGCGACGACATCCCCTGTCTCTGCGTCTCAACGGAAAATGTCCTCTCAAGCATAATATCATGTAGTAAGTGCCTATCTCCCCCAAAAATCCACATCAAATTTAGTTCTAAACTCCCCAGTCCAAACAACCTGCACAAACCACCTCGACACCACCACCCTCCTCACCCCCCTCCAACTAGCCTGCCAATTAGCAGGCCATCCAATACCAATCTCATCGGTACAAACACCCAGCGGTACAATAATAATAACAACCATCCCAACACAAACCTTTCTCCCGCCTCTGAGTACAGGTACACTAACCACCACTCCTGATCCTTCTTCCCCAAAAACGACGGCTACAACACAAGCGTCCACGTTGTATCCGTATCTAGGAACGAGACCTAGTTCCCAGGCTATTGGAGCTAGTACTTCTTCCTCTGCTGTTACACAGCTTAGCGGGACGAGAAGTTCAACGGGAACGGGAACGGGAACGGGGACAGGAGGGGATGTAGGAGCAACGGTGGGGAGTAGGACGAGTACATCGACATCTCCTAACTCGGCGGAGACAAATGGTTCGCCTTTTCAGGATGGGAGTTCGAGTTTGGCTTCCTGTCGTGGTAGGGGAGGGTGGATGTTTGGCATGGGTATTGTGTATTTGTTTGGGAATTTTTTGTTATGAGGGTTTCTTTGGGGGTGGAGTTAAGATTTGGATTTTGGATTTGGGAAGGTTTGGATTTGATTGGATTTACATAATGGAAAAGGGAATAGGATGTTGAAATCTTATTTTTCTATCGATTCTATGAGAGATATGCGAACAAGTAAGGAAATCAACACAAAATCTCCTGCATCAGATCGGAAATTGAGAGAACGATGCGGGTTCTTAATAAATGTTATATGTTAAGGTGGAATTTGAAATACTTTTGGTTACGTTTTAGTCATGTGATACACCTCCCTGGACTTCCCTCGCTTACTAATCCTTATATCTCTTGGGGTTTTACCTAAGACGGAATTATAGTAGTACCAAATTATTTTAATCCCAAAGATTTACACTAACAAAGTCGTATAGGTCCTTAAGAATATACGTAAAAAAACCTCCCGGGCAGTTTAGGAGATAGAAATAGAGGGGACCCAAATAGAGTAACATCCGCCTGCAGATTGAAACTTGGAAGTGGATACTATACAAATCACATCACCTCACGATAACCACCCATTTCAGACACCGCAGCCAAAAACCGAGAAGTGCCCATATCCCACTTTACTATTGCTTCATGGTATATAACCGTGTGCCCTCTACACTTCTCCCTTCTCTCACGAAGCCACAGAGACTCGAGAGGGCATTGAATTTCTCAACCATCGACTTTCCTCGCTTCCGCATGGTATTTGAGGAAGCGAGGAAAGTTTTTGGAAAGACCTCAGCAGCCATTTTACCAGCTATTCTATTCCCTACGCGACAGTTATGAGCCTGGATACTTTCCATTTATCGGAATGAGCATTGCGCAGATTGTTTTGAACGATCTTCGAGCGCTGTTCTTGTGGTGTCATATTCGTCGATCGGAATCCAAACGATTGATTCCTCTTTGTAAAGAGGAAGGATGGAGAGGGGGTTAGGTTTCTTTGGGTTTCTTCGTGGAATGGGTGGGAGGTGGGAGGGTGGGTAAAGCTTTGTTGGCTGGCTCAGGTATGGATCTTTTAGTCATTGACTGATATTACATTTAATTAACGGTTTGCTCTAGGTTCCGAGGCAACAGAGGCGGGTGGTCCTTGGCGGAAACAACCGTTTCTTTCAGGTTTTACCAAACCCATCATCTCCGGCTTCTTCTCTTCCTGGTGTCGTATCTTCTCCCAGGCAAGCTGATACCCCTATGAACGACNGGGTGGTCCTTGGCGGAAACAACCGTTTCTTTCAGGTTTTACCAAACCCATCATCTCCGGCTTCTTCTCTTCCTGGTGTCGTATCTTCTCCCAGGCAAGCTGATACCCCTATGAACGACAATCATAGGATTCGGGTCGAAAAATGCAGGGTGGAAGCCGCACAATACCCGGACTTGTTTGCGAACTTCGAGCAAGATGCCGGTGAGCACTTAATTGCTTTCCACTTGCAAAGCCAGTACCCCAAGTACATTGCTGCGATTGGTAACACCCCAGCGTTGGGACAGCTGACCTCCCAAGTGGATGAGCAGAAGGAACCATATCTCGCTCTTACTACTCTCAAAATGCACGATATTTTATATACCTGTATTGACAAAAGTCAACTCCTAAATTTATAAGATCGTAATAAATTGAATACCTTTCAACTTCGCGCCGCGAGAACCTAGCCATTTAGGCCGTTGGCGCAGAGTGCGAGCCGGATCAAATACTTTGGTTTCTACGCGGAGAGAAGGTTCTTTTCTCGATGTCTCCTCAAATTACCCAACTCCTGACCAAGATTCGTCAGGTAGCAGAAAAGGAGGTGGCTGAAATTGCAACTGAATCCTCTCTTGAACCGCCTACCACCGGAGCCCATCTCAAATGCGAGCAAAGACGCTTGAATGAGATGTTTTCTCGCCAAGACCAAGCTTACGAGATGGACATTTACGTCAAAACAACCTTGAACCAAATCATTAAGCAACACGTGCCACTAGAGATCTGTACAGACTCCAAGTCCATATACGATTGTCTCGTCAAACTTGGGACGACGAAAGAGAAACTTTTGATGATTGACGTGATGTGTTTGCGGAATGCCTTCGAGATGAAAGATATCGATTATCTGACGTGGATCGAAGGCAATAACAACCCCACGGATGCCATGACGAAGTCAAACGCAAATGGCGCTTTGAAGGACCTGATTGATTCGAACACCTACGAGATCAAGGCAAACGCCTAGATGGAACGAGGATGATGGGAGGACTCTCTTATTCTATATGTGTTTGTCTCTTTTGTACTCTCTTTAAAGTATTGCGAGTGTTGGGATATATTCGATCCCCTTTTGTTTATGTCACATGTTAAGATCCACCTGTTCGAGTACCATAAGTACTAGAATAACAACACTCCTTAGCACTTAAACAACATTTGACTGAATATCGTATACCTTGTTTCTTTATCTTGATATTCTAGATATATCTATACCAACACCTCACCTCACCCATACTTTCTCTCCCTCAATTTCAAAACCCCATACCACAACTCCACACCTCCACAGCACCCAAAACAACAACAAAACCAACAAACTATCTCAAAAACCCAAATGAATTACTACAATCATTCCATCCCTTAAAGCTAACCGAGAAGTCTACTCCACAGAAACAGCTTCAGCGAGGACATCCTTAGGATGCTGACGCCCGAAAATATCATTACTCTTCTCGATCTTACAAACAATACTGCCGTACTTATTTCGCGTCGCAGCCCACCACGCGTCCTGGACTTGGCGGTCGCCGCAGGTGGTCGGGATGTTGAAGTCCCAGTGCAGTTTGTGGTTGGTGCCGCCGCATTTTCCGCCGGTAAGGGCGCAGCCTGGTTTTACTGTGTTGTGGAGTTAGTGTGGGGGTTGTGAGGGTGGTTTGGGTGAGAGGGGTGCAGACGGTTATCATAGAATCCATTGCAGATGTCGGAAATACTGGGTACCTCGTCTGCTTCGACGACGAAGGAGTTGCGGAAGGGTCTGTAGACTCCTTTGCAGCTTGCTCCTGCTTCGGAGAGGGCGGCGAGGGAGAGGAGGACTGTGAGAGCTGAGATAGTGATGGTTGGGAATTGCATTTTGTTTTGTTGCTGGGTTGTTAGGTTGAGCTGCGGAAAAGAAGAGTTGATGAGGAGGTGGAAGTTGAAGGGTAGAATTGTAAAGATGGTAGATTGGAAATGAAGAATTTGGTAAAGTGATGAAAGGAAAAAAAACCTAGGAAGTCCGAGGAATGTGTAAGAAGATGATGACAAATGAGATGGAGAGTGAGAAAGAGGTGAGGTCGAGATCTTTGTATAACATTTGAAGCACACCGAATTGGTATATAAATTTAGAAATGCAGCTTCAATCCTCTACTCACCTGCTCACTCGTCGGGAAGTACGAAGTATCTTTCCATACAACTCCCATCAGCCATCAAAGGCCTACCTGATTGCAAACTCAACTGTTTGACTCGTGAAATAGTACGGGCGAAGAAATGAGTATGCATCCCCCAACACAAGCTTCACTTTGACAATCACGTAAAATCCCACTTCCATCGCCTGTGCACAAAACAAAGCTCTGTTATTCGCTCCTAGTGAAAAGTTTAATAACGCCCCTCGGTAAAACTTCCTTCAGCCTTCCATCAATATAATTCTGCAATGCTGATTTGTTGCAATTTACGATGGAAATATAGCCTACTAGGAAGAGAAAAAGGCCCCTTACGGAGGTGCTAGACTTAAGTTTCGGTAGACCGCCTTTTAGAAGAATGTTCCCTTCACCAAAATTCATATAGCGCTGTCATTCTGCCAAAAAGCGGTGTACCGAAACTTAAGTCTAGTACCTCTATATATAACTTATAGGGTTGTTAAAATTATATTATTATATAATATAATAATATAGTCTCCGGGTTATATTCCCTACTTTTACTAGGAAAAATATACTAAAAATAAGCTATAAAATCCTTAATTTAATATTTAATATTATAGGAGACTAGCGTATAACTTATATCCTTTAGATTATAAAAGATACTTTTAAAGTTACTAACCTCTACTTGTTAGATTCCGGCGCTACCTTATTCTAGAATAATAAAGGTAATATCTTATTTAATAGAGTCTAAGACCTAAGAGATAAAAGAGAGAAAGTCTATTAAGTGTGACGGAGCTGGATTTCATTTGACAGGATTTCATTCGCTTGGCCAAGCACGTGACAAGACTTGGCATTGGAACAACTTAAATAACTTCGCTCCTTTCAGATTCTCTTCTCTCTTTAGTTTGATTTCTTCGTACCTACGGTTTTAGTTCTAGCAATTGATTCAAAAGCTGTATACACTTTATCCTTTGTTGGCATCCGTGACATTAAATCAAACTCATTACTACATCCTGGGAAGGAAGCTTTACAACTCAAAATTGTAGGAGCAAGTATCCCACCACCGCCACGTTATACATCACTGAACACATCTGCATTATATGTCCCTGAACGACGGCAACACCACGGCAACACCACGTTATACATCACTGAACGTTTTTAAACGTTATATGTCCCTGAACGGTGGTCACCACCAAAAACACTCTTTCGACTCTTTCGATTATTTCGACTTTTCGATCATTACCTTCACGTCCTCGGCAGCCCCTAGCACTGCGAAGAAGAACAACAAAAAACAGTTCCAGTCCTCTGACTGAAGAGTGGGAACCCCCTACTACCCGAAAAAACGCTTATCTAAAAAAGCAAAAATCAACAATCCCACTTTTTTTTTCTATCCGCACCAACCACCAACGTTACCAAATCTCTTTCGTTTTCCCCTATCAACTACGAATATGCCGCCAAAGAAAAGCGCTCGC
>CAJVRM010000525.1:0-10219 GCA_911693285.1 Hymenoscyphus albidus
TGGTTGAAATTCTAGCTGCTATCGTTTGGTTGAGCGGGATTGATGGAATTCGAAGAAAAGTTTTCCTCGAAAAAGTTGTGTGTCTGAAAATGAGGATTTTGAAGTGGCATTTTTGTTAGTATAGCAATTTTGTTTCTTTATCAGATTTTGTCAGCAAGGCACTATAAAAATAATGAACCAAGTAAATTAGCTATTAGTCGCTATTTCTTAATACCTCGTAAGCTAGTTCTTGTCGATTTTGGTGGTAGTTGAGTCTAGTACTCCCGCCCTTGCGTTTACGTCTAAATCCTAGGTTATTAGCCTTAATTCGCTCGACTTACTCGATTCCTTGTTTATTTTCCTTAATTGCTTACTCCTCGTACGTAATCGAATTAACCTTGATACCGTTTTAGTAGCATATTATAGGCTTTGAGGTTATTAACATATAACTAGTTAATATTTTATAGGACTATTTCTAGAGGCTATACTTAGCTGGGAGCTACTTGAAATCGAGAATTAGCGCTAGCAAATAAGCTGGCAAATCACTATATTCGAGGCTATTGGGATATATAGGGAGTGAGTATCAAGCGACAGAAATGCTACTATTTTATGACAGATATACAAGTTCTATTTTCATCAAATTTATATGTAAGACACATGCAAACGAAATGAGTGGTATACAGGTGGCATTTGTGTCGCAAAAAAATTAATTAGGTGGCATTTTTGTCTTTTACAGAATAATTCAAACTCGAAAACTTTCTCGCTTCACACCAAAAGTAATCCCACCCAGACTTGATATCTAAACCTCCCCCACATTACGCCCTCTCATTTTCGCATACTGGTTATCTTAATCCCAAAAACAGGCGAGAGAGAGGGGTCAGAAAAGGCAGGCAGTAGACAATCTTGGAATCCTCCAGCCCAAAAGGCACGATAATACAAATGGCCCAGCTTCTAGAACTAATAGTATAACTAGAATACGATACAATCAGAGAAGCTGTTACTACTCTAGGTATACCTAGCTTAGAACAATTTTGTCCTATGCCTTATATAACTAAAGTAGTTGTACGAGTAATTTGAAATAACTAAAATCAAGAGATTTTTATTTGTCTAAGTGGTCTAGGAAATTAAGTATATATAAGTGACTGTAGCATAATTGATTTCCAAGGCGTGTCTAGAGAGTAATAAACAGGTCTCTTGCACATTTGATCTAGTACTTTAGTTAAGTCTATATTTGTAATTAAAGAAAAACATTAGAGGGCAGGTGCGACAGACAGTACGCGCATACTATTTATACCAAAGAATGTATCCATCATATATATCTATGTGTATTTATATAGCTTCAAAGGAAATACTCAGACTTAGACTCGATATACAAAAAAGAAAGACCATAAAAGATAAACGAGAATAAGAAAAATAAAAACAGCCCTCATCAAGACAAAGCCCAAGCAATCTATCTCCTACCCACAACATCGAAAACAAACATCCCAATAAGTCTAGCCCTCTACAACAATCCCCTGATTAGCACACACCAGACCAGCAAATCTCGTGACCGTCATACTCTCCCCCAACAACTGCTGGAATGGAATATCCAGCGCGAACTCTTTGAAAATCCAGTTTCTCAGCTCCGCTCCAATCATACTATCCAACCCATAGCTGGAAATTCTCTTCGTGTCGGGCTCGAACTCGTCCCTTGGCACCATCAACAGTCGACTCAATTTGTCCATAAAGTGCTCGCTAGCGATCTCAATGGATTGAGCGGGCGTAGCGGCGGCATTGATAAGTGACAGAATGGACGCTGAGGAACCGCTAGTGGAGGTAGGGGACGCGGATTTCATGGTGTGGATGAGGGATCTGAAGCGCGCGTCTTCCATCCAGAAGCCGTCGGTAGTGGCAGCTTCATGAAGCGACTTTTGGAGCTTTGAGGGGTCCATGCCAACTACGACGTGATCGGCTGCTCCCTTTTGGCTTTGGATGGCCATGCTGACTTCGAAGGCTTCGAGGAGATGCTCTTCGTCAATGCCGTAGATGCCTTTGCGCTTAAGAGCCTCTTCAATCTCTGGGTGCTCGGCGACGTACCCAACACCGAGTACCATGGGGAGGACTAGTGAGGTTGAAGGCTTGTTGTTAAGGTGACGATGGCGGGACATGGAATCCATGAAAGCATTACCAGCGGCATAATTGCTTTGACCGGGGGTTCCGAGAGTTCCACTAGTTGAGGACGTGGTGATAAAGAAGTCTAGATCCGTAGCTTGCAAGGCCTTATTGAGGTTGATTGTTCCTTGAACCTTTGGAAGGGTGGAGGTGACCCAATTGCTATAAGTCATGGAATAGAAAAGCCCATCCTAAGATAAATCAGTTAAGAGACTAAAGTTGGGGAAATAGATATGAATTACCTTCAATACCATTGCTGCGTGAACTACACCTCGGAGAGGGTACTTCGATGGGATTGCTTTGATCGCACGTTCAACATCATTCTTGACAGTCACATCACCACGGATGACTTGTACTCCGGCACCAGCTTTCTTAACATCTTCTACCAAAATGGCAGCTTGCTCACCATCAGTCCCAGAACGGGAAAGGAATGCAAACCTGCGAGCTCCCTTCTTCATCATCCAGGAAGTGAGACTACGTCCGAGCCCACCGAGGCAGCCTACCAATAAGTAGGTGGCATCACCATGGAACTTCAATGATGGTCGAGACCGTGTAACATTGAGGGGCTTCTCGGATGGTTGATAGGTAAGAAGAGTCTTTCCTGAGGAGAAGTCATCTGAGAACGCTGAGACGGCGTCGTCAAGGTCGGCGATGGGTATCTCTGATATGGCGCCCAGAGGTTTGATGGACCCCTGGCGATAAAGTGATATGGTGAATCGCAAAAGCTCTCCAAGGATCTGAGCCTTCTGAGCATAGATATCCAAAATATCGAACGACATGTAGTTAGCGCCTCTGTGGAAGGGAACAGTATCTAGTACAGTGCGATTCAAGACATTCTTTCTCCCTGAATCAATAAAACGACCAAAGACTGTGATGTTTCTCCAACATTCTTGAGCAACAGCACTATCAACAAGACCAGAGCTGAAGACAACATCAGCACCGCTGTGTCCGCTTGCCTCTTTGAACTGCAATGCAAGAGGGACAGATGTTGGTAGCAAGATCTGAGCTTCAGTCAGGTCGAATTCAGCCTTGAGTCTCTTAGCTTCCGCCTCAGTTGCGACGGCAACATATGGAACAGCCTTCATAAGTTGTGACATCTTGATGGCGGCGAGACCAGCGTGTCCACTTCCACTGAGAATGAGAACTGTTTCTTGTGGGCGAAGATTTGCAAGCTCCTTCAAGCCGTAAAGAGCAGCACCATAAGCCATAAGGAGACTGGTAATTTCCGCAAGAGAATCTCCGAGAGTAATCTTCTGAAGAAGATTGCTATCGACTTGTTGGTGAGTTGCAAAGTTGCTGAAAGAGAACCCAACGACCTCATCACCAACAGCGAAGCCGGAAACACTTGATCCAACGCGCTCGATCACTCCGCCAATCTCGTGGGAGAATGTGGTGGGGTAGTCAGATCCGCTAATGACAAGGACACCCTCTTTCGAAAGTCCACAAACAGTCGCACGGACTTCGACGGAGTTGGCTGGAAGAATATCATCATTGCTTTCCTCGTCTCGTGCGAATGTGACTTGGCCAGACTGAACTTGACCAACAAGCCGCATACCGGATTCAAAAAGAACAGGTTCAGTAGACTCCTTGGGGAAAGCATAGACATCGTTAATGCTATCATTTGATATCAGTCGACTGATATGGAACATCCCATCCGAGACATAGTATTCGCTTTCGGAGGTTCCAGATACTTGGCACTTAGCAGCGGTCAAGATAGCAGACGAGATCTGGGCAGCCGTAGTGTTTTCAAGGTCGAAATCCAGTGTTGTGAGGTTGAGAGATATTTGCTCAGAGGTGATTGATCGTGCAAGACCAGCCACCATTGCATACTCAGGTTTCTTTCCAGCCAAGAGGCCTCCAGGTGTCACTCAAAGGACAGAGGATGCCACTGTGCAAATGCTCTGTATGGCGGAGAGTTCCGATTCTTTGAGTGTTGCCAGAAGAGGACCCTCGAAATCTGCGATCATCACAACGTATTTGTGCTCACTTTCTTGGAGAGATTGTAACGCGGTGATTTTCGGGAGCCATCCAGCATCTGTGAACGCTTTTCCAATTGCGATAGAGATTTCGGCTGGGCTTTGACGATACACGAGAACGATTTCGTTTGCGGCTCCATTAACGGCTGCATCATCAGTTTTTGAGGCTGTTGTAATAACTGCAACACGACCATTCTTTAGTTGAATAGGACAATCAATTCCAGAGAACTTCGTCATCTTGAGGGTGGATTCCCTCAGCGTGGAGCCAGACTCGATGATAGCACGGCCACCTTTAACAAGAAGTGTGTGCATATTGCTCAGCGAAGCAACGTCATCTGTCTCAATTGAGGCAATAATGAAATCAAAAGAGTCGGCAGATAGACCTTGAGGGCCAATATCGGCGGAGATGTCAAGTCTCAATGTCTTGGCCGACTTGCAACCTTCCACGATCGTTTGGAGTTCTGCAACAGACTCGTCTGTGAGTCCAGTGACGGTATAGTCAGTTGATCCAAACTTTTTCAGGATATCTGCTGCATAAGAAGATCCAATTTCTAGAACCTTGAGGGCGGAGTTCTTGTGAACGGCGAGCTCGATAAGCTCAGGTATATCCAAGTCTGAAACTAGCTTGGAAGGTGTCAAATAGTCAATGTCGAGCTTCCAGATCATCTCGCCGTATGGCTGGACCACCATTGGTGCCTCGACTCTCATTGGAACTGCCGCTTCGTAAAGAGTGCAACGCATATCGGAGATCTGCATAACAACCTCGCCATCGCTCGCAAGCAGCTGGGAGCTGCCAACGAAGGAACGGAGGCCCCTTTGGTCTATCCATGAAAACGCATCAGCGGTGGAGGCAGTAAGCTGCTTAGCGGTCGGTTTCCAGATCGCCACTTCATCAACTTGAATGGGTACTGCACCGCAAGCCATATCGTTTAGGCGACCCGCATAGATTGAAGCGATCAATAATTGAAGAGTGGAATCAACACAAGCGGGGTGTAGAACATAACGAGATTCTCCGGGCATAGCTCCGCATTCCGTTTTGATTGTGGTTTTAGAAGCGCACGCATATTGGATGCTATCGGAGCGGATGTCTGTCATATCTTGAAATGTCGATCCATAGTTGAATCCAACCTCTCGTAACCCCTGGTTCCAGGACTTTCCACTTGCTCGCTGCGGAAGATTTGGAACTTTTCGGGGAGTGGGACCTCTGGGAAGAGCATTGACAGCAATACTTCCTGCGATGTGATCCTTACGGTTTCCTTCTTCATTGACAGAGGAGACGCTAAAGTCCCACCAGCCACTTATGGAATTTGAATGGTTATTGATGGCAGGTCTCATGTTATAGATGACCTCGATTCCAGTATCATCGTCGGGAGTAACCAATGCAGCCTTGATAGACACATCCCGAAGGACGTAACCGTCAATGTTGATTGGATTAGCACTAACCTCGCTGAGCTGGGTAATGGCCTCAATGGCCATTGAAAAATATCCAGCTGCGGGGAACACAGCTTCCCCACCCAAGGAATGATCTTTGAGCCAAGGCAGATCACGTATGCGTAACATATTTTTCCAACTGGGTTCACGTAGCGAAGCTCCAGGAATTAGGGCACCCAAAATATCGTGACGTGCGTGGGTGAGTTGACGGTGCTCAGTGCTGTGTCTGACCTCTGACCAGAGGTCTTTGCCATAATTCCACTGGTACGTTGGTAAGTCGACGATAAATCTTCCCTTCTCCTGTAATGAGTTAGTACCATAGTTCGATAGTGTAGAAAGCGAGAAAATTGAGATACGAATCAGAAGGCATAACATTGCAAACATAAGTAATCGAGACTAGAAGAAGGAATAATTACCAGGTGACTCTTTTCACTTGGGAGTGGGGCCTCAATAAGAGTGATGCGCTCCATATCTAGTGGATAGTTTCTTAAGAAGAGCTCTCCTGCGAGCTTCAGAAGCTGTGCAGCAGAGTCTGCACCTCTGAGCAAGGTTGGTAAATATCCAAGTTTGTCAAATTTGTTGGATGTGCAGATCTGACGAATTGGGCCAGAAAGCGCCGAATGGGGTCCAATCTCAATGAGTAAGTCGATTTTGGGCACTTGGCTATCGGTTGCAATTGTCTGTACCGCTTGATTGAACAATACCGGGCTCCGGAGATTGGCACTCCAATACTTTTCGTCGATTAGCGTGCCCTTTGCAATGATGGAATTTGTGACTGAGGAGACCATGATGGCATCCGATGGTTGCGGGGCATCAAATGGTGCTGCTGCCGCTGCGGCACGCATGAGATTTTCGTATTTCTCAGAAACTGGCGCCATGTGGTGAGAATGGTATGCCTTTCCACTAGTCTTGACAATTCTTGCAAATACATTGGCAGTATCAAGCGCTGCTTTGACAGTCTCTATGGCGGTCAGGTCCCCGCTGAGGGTAACTCCATCAGGAGAGTTATGGCAGGCAACGAGGACCTTTCCGTCCATGTTGGCGAGATATGGAGCGACAGCTTCAGCTCCTAGGCCAACTGCCAGCATGGCTCCATCGGTATTCACATCAGCCACAACCTTGCCACGATAGTAGGCGGCGATGATTGCTTCTGTCGCTGAAATCAAGCCGGCAGCATAGGCGGCTCCAATTTCACCAGAGGAATGACCCACGGTAACACATGGCTTGATGCCCCAGGTTGCTAGAAGCTGGAAAATTGCAACCTGAATTGCTGTACATAGTGGCTGAGAAAACTCTGCTTCGCCGACTCTCGAAGTTGCAGCGTCTTCTAAGAGCACGTCCTCAAGCGTCCAGTTGGGGCCATCCGCGAGATCCTCTAGGGTACGGTCAAGGATGCGAATGCTTCGCAGGAAACTTGGATAGTAAGTGATAAGCTCAGCACCCATCCTATAAAAGTCAGTTTGTGTTTCAGTAATTCTTGTTATGGAAAATTGACTTACTTGGCCCATTGAGCTCCTTGCCCGGTGAATGCAAACCCGATCAACGGGGTCCTCTTCTTTTCAGCAAAGGCAAAGCTGTCAAGATCATTGGAGAAAGCTGTTTCCAATCCAGTAGTGCTAGTTACCACGAACCCTCTGCTTGAAAGCTTGGAGCGACGATTTCCGAGAGTGTAAGACAAATCTAGAAGACTATAATCGTTGACGACATTGCCGAGGGCAAGAATGTTCTTCTTCAGAGTAGGCTTATCATGGGCGGAGAAAGGAAGCAGGAATGGGCGTTTCCTGCGAAATGAATCACGAGGTGGTGCAATCTTGTTTGAAGCATCTGTGTATGAGCGGCGGCCGGTTACCAAGCTATCAGCACTCTCGACAATAACATGTGCGTTCGTTCCTCCGTATCCAAATGAATTGACAGAGATTCTCTTGACAGGAATGTGTTCTGGGAAAGGAACTGGGTCATTGACAACTCGAACCTTCCATCCCTCCCAATCAATGGCAGGGTTTGGATTAACAACACCTCGCGTTGGTGGAATGACACCCTTTTCAACAGAAAGAACTGCTTTGATGATTGCAGAGATTCCACTTGCTGCTTCGCTGTGGCCAATGTTGGTCTTAACAGCTCCGATCCAAAGACGCTCCTCTACGGGAGACCTGTTCGCATTCATGGCGTTGGCTAGCGCATGAACTTCGAGGGGATCACCAACAGCTGTTCCAGTACCGTGGCACTCAAAATACGAGGTGAGCTTGGGGTCAAGGTCGCCTCCTCGAATGTAGGCATGTTTAATGACCTCAGCTTGTCCTTCCAGATTCGGGTGGGTGATGCCAACAGCGGGGACTTTTCCATTGGAGTTCACAGCACTTGAGCGAATTACTGCGCGGATAGGATCCCCGTCTCGTACAGCGTCGCTAAGTCTTTTAAGGTACAAAGCTCCAACGGCATCGGCACGACCGTATCCATCCGCTGAGGCATCGAAAGTGTGACAAGTTGATGATGGCGAGAGGACGCCAAGCTTGGCTGTGTTCATATGTTGATCACTGGGAGACTTCAAGTCAGCATGGAAGTTCTGGGTTAAGACAGGCTCGAGGACTTGATGGATTCTCGAGTCGGTGGAGAATAACATACACTGTAAGCACCAGGTTTGTCCCGCCTACAACTGCTCCGGAACATTCTTTGTTGCGGAGGGCGTTGCAAGCGTTGTGTAATGCGTAAACGGATGAAGAACATGCTGTATTTACGACGATACTAGGGCCGTTCAAGCCGAAAACATGACTGATTCTGTTGGAAATAATACCGGGATCAACACCCGTGGCTGCGTAACTATGTCTGAAACTAGGTTCCTTGAAGGCTAAACACCAATGTCAGTATTGCGTATGAGGAAGCTCCGAGAGTAATTACCCATTTGTTGAAAGTCGGCTGTAAAACTGGCAACAAAGCAAGCGGTCTTGCTACCAGCAAGCGACTCCATCGATACCCCTCCATTCTCAAAGCACTCGTAGACTACCTCGAGTAGTTTTCGCTGCTGGGGATCCATCCACATAGCCTCGATGGGCGTGATACCGAATAGGCCAGGGTCGAATTCTTTCAAGCTACTATTGAGAAAGTATCCTCCTAGAACATTGAACGACCCAGGTCGTTCGTTGTCAACATGATAGTGCGCATCGATATTGAATCTTGACGAAGGTACTTTGGGGGTATTTCCAGTCTCCTTGTTGATCATCATATCCCAAAATGCAGTAGGCGAGCTAACATCTCCAGGCAGACGGCAACCTGAAATTGTTAGCCAAACCCCTTCAATTCCATGGTTAGTTACTCACCCATGCCAACCACAGCGATAGGTTCTAGTTGTTCCGAAAGGGGCTTCTCGCCATAACCAGGCACTGCCAGGGCCGGGTAAGATAAGTCATCATGAACACCAGTGCTGCTGATGCTGCTTGAGTCATCATTGTTGAACGACCCGTCAGATAAGCTTGCCGAAGAACAACTCTGTCTTATTAGACCAGGCATAGTGACGATACCTTGGGAAATTCTCGTTGCGTTCAGAGAATATCTATATATAGCCCTGCGAACATATGCTACGAGAATGGAACCGCGATCGTATGAATTGATACTTTATGAATTGATATCCGGCAAGGAGATAATGTAACCTTATTATAAAAGCATCTCCAACCAAGAAACTCCTACGAATTGACCATCTCCGTGGCTGACATACTCCGCAGTGTCAATTCTCATCCAGTTCAACCCCGGTCGACAGGATCCCTCCTGCCATGAGGCGAAGGCATGGGATTCAGGGAATGGACAAAGTGCCCGTCGTTTCCCGTCGCGTGGAAGAGGGAGGAGCGGACCTGCATTTCCGCCTTACAGTAGTCTTAACAGGGTCGGATTTGCTGCAATTCAGGTTGCAGTCGGAAGTCCACGTGAGAGAATCACCAAAAATCCTTCTCGTTCGTTCTCGAACATTTGGCTACTCGGAGTTTGAGATTGCTGGTTCCGTTACAGATATACTTGCAATGAAGGAGAGATTGAGGTTAGGGCCGAGTCATCATCTGAGTGGGGAGGGGACATTTCCCAATTCCCGTCCGTCGGCTCTACCAGAATTTGATCACGTGCTCGGCTGCTTACTTGAGAACGTGACTTTCTCCCCAATAAGATACCCAGTCATTACCCACTCTAGAGTAATGGCCGGCTCCCGGTGGACAAGAAAAGTAGCAGAGGTTCATTTTGAACTACTAGCGTAAGTTGATCCTAAGTATTGAAATATTTCAAATATCTAAACAATCACCTTTATTGTCCTATTGTTTTAGCTTGATTTTTTATTAGCCTAAATGAATAACATAATAGAATAGTTCTCAGTTAAGTTAGGCTAAGATAAGAGAGGTCTCTGCGAAATTTCTTGTCTACCTGTGATCAGTGTTATGATTTCAATATATTCCTTTACTGCCTGTCGTCGTTTATGGAGTACTAGTGGAGTCTTAAGTATAAATCACAAATCAAGAGAAGCAGTGGATAATATAAAAAGAGATAATATAACGTGTAACAGGCCTACAGATTTAAGGTCATAGACATCAGAGGTCAAAACGATCCAAGCGAAACATATACCAAACCTCCTTAGCAGGATGCAAATAACAGAAACCCCCTCTAAGCCGAAATATCTTCTCCCCGACCCCTCCCCCCCCCCCCCCCCT
>CAJVRM010000525.1:10342-23907 GCA_911693285.1 Hymenoscyphus albidus
CCCCCCCCCCCCCCCAAAAGAATCCTCATTTCCTTTCAATTTCTTCAGAAATCCGCCCTACCCTCCCCAAGCAAAGGCCGCTCTGCACCACTTCATCATAAGCCACCAACCTCACAAAAAACACACAGAATTCTCACCTCATCTTCCCCACAACCTTCCTCACCCTACCCTCCCTCCCAGCAAAAGCAAAAGATACAATCGCCGCGGGCCCAACTAAAAAGGCACTTCCTGCAATGCATATCCCCGCAACTATTGGATCCCTGAAAATGCTGGGCTGCTTGTATAACGCGATATGCCGTTCACGCTTCATCAGTGGTTCGAGAAGTGCGTATGCGTAAACACCACATGTTATAGTGATAACAAGGAAATCGAATTGCGTGAAGAGGTGTGCGCCCATTGCGAGGCCGGTGGGAGTGGATTGGTCGACGGTAGTGTGCCAGGGGAGGAAGACAGTTGCGAATGAGATGGTGGGGTTAGTGCTGAAGAGGGAAGTGGATAGGGTTGAGAGATGTGCGGTGGCTGCGATGAGTCCAGCGAGGAGGTAGGAAATCTTTAGGTATTTCTTCTCCGTCGATTTGGAATCCCTTTGTTTCACTAAAGCGGTGACGGCTAATGAGTTGGTGATCTGGACAAGCGAGAAAAGTAACGGTGTTACCTGGAATAGGGCAATCCAGCCTTGTTGCGATTCGGTTGCGGCGTTCAGAATTGGTGGTAACATGAGCATCGAAGGAAATGTAGCTGATATGAGAATAGTGATCGGCAGCGCTTTTGCCTCGTGTTCATTCAGACCACTATCGCGCCGCGAAGACTCGTTCCTAAGGTGTCGATAGCAATAAATGGGAAGGATGAATGCTGCACCCAAAGCATTCATCATGACACCCCATAACGCCGGAGTCCTTATTTCACCACTTGTCAACACTAAAGTCTATTTCAGACAGATGTAAACTTACAAAACAGACCATCTCGATCGATTATACCCCCTTCTACTTTCCACCAGAATCCAGAGGACGACGACTTGGAGTATGATTGCCAGATCACAGAAGAGTAATCTAGGCCCGGTGTTCTTGCCGTTTGTCAGGTTGTAGAAGAATACTGTGAGGGTGGTGAGGAAGTCATCGAGGGGTGGGATGTGGGTGTAGACATTTCGAAGGGGAGTGTTGTCTGGGAATTTGTGGGCTGCTTTTACTGTGTTTATTGCGTCGAGTGTTCCGTTTATGGCCATTCCGCCCCAGAGTAATGCGAAGCCTGCAATACTGAGTGCGAGAAATGAGGCGTGGAGGATTCTCATGTTGATGGTGGTGTTGTTGACTTCTGTTCGATATTGGGAAACTGTATCGAAGACTGAAAAAATACAGAAGTCTACGAGAGAAATTACACAGAATGCTCAGAGTAATCCGTACCTCCAAAGTCTTCGAGAGCGTCCTGCCGATGGGAAGTCGAATTTTTTCGGAATGGGTCGACGGGTACGGACGTAAGGTCAATCAATTGCCCCTCTTCGAACACAACTCTGTATGATTTGAACGGTCATCGTAAATCTACCCAATTACATTCCTCAGGATAAAAATTCAAACATTAACAAGTTGACGTTCCAAGGCGGAGAATTACTCCGCGTGGCTGAACGGGCTCGTCTCCGCCCCTTTCTTACCCGACGGCACGGGACATCACGGGACTCCAAGACACGAAACGGCATCGATTTTACTGTACTCGCTTAGCACTGTCCGAAGAACTGTGAAGGGTGGAATATACGGGCTTTGTGGTTCCGTATATGCTATTAATTCTTATGGAGGCTAAGGTAGTGCTGATTGTCAAAAAGAGGACATTTCATTGCAAAGCCTCAGAAGACCAAAATTTCATCATCATCCAACATGAATAAGGAAGAACACTTCGATGTTGTCGTCGTTGGGGCTGGTGCGTACTCTACCGGCTCCTATCCACAAAATATTAACATGACCAGGATGGAACGGCCTCATCTCAGCAGCCACCTACCTAAAATTCGCCCCATCAACAAACCTCATAATCCTAGACGACGGCTCAACCATCGGCGGGGTATGGAGCAAAGAAAAGATCTACCCCGACCTATTCGCTCAAATAGGCCACGGTCTCTTCGAGTACTCCTTCTACCCCATGAAGAAAGAGAATATCTCCAAAGACCGCTATATCCCAGGTGAAACAATACACAACTACCTCAATTCCTTCGCCGTGGACCATGGTCTCTCCATGCGGACACGTCTTCGAAATAGCGTCACTACCGCAGAAAAAGAGGATGATGGGTGGAGACTGACGATTGAAGGGAAACCGGATATTGTATGTGAGAAACTTATCTATGCCACGGGTGCAACCTCCAAACCATACGTTCCAAAATGGCCTTCAGAGGGGTTCACGAAACCAGTAATCCACTCCTCAGCCGTGGGACAGAACCTCTCCGCTCTCCAGAATATCTCGCACGCAACGGTAGTCGGGGGAGCGAAATCCTCTTACGATACAGTCTTCATGCTTCTCAAAGCGGGCAAAAAGGTCGACTGGATCATCCGTGCGGACGGGAGTGGACCGCTAGCCATCATGCCTCCGAGGATGTTTAAAGTGTTCAATACCGTGGATATCATGGCGACGAGGGCGATGTCCAAGTTCAGTCCTTGTATCATGCAGACCAAAGGGATCTGGTATCGGTTTCTGCAACGGACGAAGGTGGGAAGGGCGTGTACGAAGGTATTTTGGAGGAACGTTACCAGAATTGCAGACATGCATGCTGGGTATTCGAAGAGTGAGAATGCCGCGAAGTTGCGGCCTGTTCCGTCTGGTTATGGGTAAGAATCTCTTTCGCCATTTCAGGAAGTGGAAGGAAGCGAGTTCTGACAATCCACCTAGGATCTTCTGGGCCAATGCAGGTCTAGGACTAGCCAGCGTCCCGCATTTCTGGAAAGTCTTTCACGCAGGAGACGTCACGGTTCACCGCGCAGATATCTCTCGCTTCGAGGCGGATAACATCCTCGTCCTAAGCAACGGCACGAGAATCCCAACCGACCAAGTAATCCTCTGTACGGGCTTCCTCCCCAACCTCACCACCTTCAGCGAAGACCTCCGTACACGGTACAACATCTCATCCCAGCTCGATAGATCCCCCAAAGCAGCAAAATTAGACGCACTAGGCTCGCAAGTCGTTGATGAACTTCTCCCACTGCTGCAACATCCACCAGATACCAATATCGCGCCGCCCACCAAACGACCCAGCACCCTCTACCGTCGCCTCATCTCACCAGCGGCAGCCGCGGAAGGAGATCGCTCGGTGTTTTTCCCGGGCTTGATACATTCCGTCTTCACGCCTTTAGTCGCGGAGTTCCAAGCACTATGGGGTGTTGCATTCATGCTGGGACTGATTGCGGTGCCGAGTGAGGAGGCGATGGAAGTCGAGGTTGCGACTTGGAATGCGTGGTCGAAGAAAAGGTATTTGGAGCAGGGGAGGAAACATGCTTATGCTATTTATGATTACTTGTCGGTATGTAGTACACTTCTTTGGTGAGTGATGAAATAGGGCTTTTGCTAATGTGTGATGCTGTAGTATATCGACACACTCGCTAAAGACCTAGGCATAAAAACCAACCGGAAAGGTAATCCGATATCCGAGATGTTCTCACCATATAGACCACGCGATTATCGGGGGTTGATTGATGAATTTCTTGCAGCGCAGCAGAGGGATGGGAAGGTGAAGTTGGATGGACATTCACATAATTCTCAGGGGTAATAAATCCTGATCTCGCATCTCTTAGAAGATATTTACTATAAAATGTGAAGGTATATATTAGGACACATATTTGTCTTGGTACTTACTATGTAAACCACGGGATTTAAGGCAGTTCATATAGACAAAGTTGGTAATAAAACTTTTTTTCGAATTATTTAATTTATAGTAGGGATAATAATCTAAAGGGTTTTTTATACCTACGACTAGTTATAGTATATTTTAATTCCTACTTTTAGAATATTTCGGCTAGTATATATCGGGTAGTTTATAGGTTATTACGGGTACTTTCTATAACTTAAGATTTGTAAACTTTATAAAATAATAGTTTATAATTTAAAGGGAAAAGAAGTAATTTATTCCTCTTTTTAAGTATTATAAGCTAAAGAACAATAGACCTTAGAGCCTATATAAGTAACGCTAGGCCCGATCTAGAACCTTTAATAACTCTATTTTACTTATAATATTTATCTCCTTCTCTAATATCTCGAAAGCTAAGATAGTTAGTATTTTCTATTATTAGATTACTTAGGGAATCTTTTAAGTAGATTAAGAACGTATATAACTTTTTTACTATAAATATCTAGTATATAGGGATTTAAAGTACTAGTTTCTTGTTAAAGAATCCCTCGAATAATCTAGGAAATAAAGTAACTTATAAGAAAGGAAATAAGTTACTTATACTTTAGAATACGTTAGAGAAGCTTTAATTTTATATAAATAAGTAGGTAAGTTTATTATTAAATAAAGTTTATATACTAATATTCTATAACTTTTATAATTATTTATAGGTTCCTATGGCTATTTATAGAACTAGTAAATACTAAATAGTTTCTAAAAAGTAGGAAATAAAATATTCTAAAACAAGTTATAGTTATATTAGACCCTATAAATTATAAAACTAAATAGAATTTAAAATAATTCGAAAAAAAGGGTTTATTACTAACTTTATTTATATAAACTATCTTAGGAATTATTAAAGGTTAGTGAATAAATTTCTTCTAGTATAAAACCTTTTATCTAATAATATTCATATAATTCTCGAGGGTAATTAATTCTAATCTTGTCTCTTAGTACTTTTTATACTTAAAGTTATCTTATATCCTAGAAATATAAGGTTATTAAATCTAAATTTAGATAACTTATTAATAATTGAAACCCTTATAAATTAGCCTAATTTAAGAATTAGCCTCTAAATTTAGATCCGAGTATATAAGAATAGGGTATATAAAAGGAGTAAAAGTAGACTATTTTTACTAGAAAGACTACTAAAGATATATATAAATAAGTACTTAATTTATTAAACCACTATCTTTCTCTTCTATCTAAATAAGAGTATAACTATTCTTAGGTATTTCAGTAGTATATAGAGATAGTTGTAACGAATACTCACGCTGGCTAACCAAACTTGGCTGGGTGTTGGCTGGTTGGTATGTGTAACGAATACTCAAACTGGCTAACTAAACTTGGCTGGGTGTTCGCTGGTTGGTATGCTATGATAAGAAGAAGACTATCGGGTTGTTCACTTGGAAGTGAACTCGTTACTTGTATCAAAGATGTCAAACTAATATGATAAGATTGATAACTAAGTTGAGCACGAAGCTCCTATCTAATGGCAGACGTGCCAGTCTTATATAGATCCTTCGTTCTCCTTAAGTCACAAAGTCGACAACGACTTTGTCGCCCTGCATATATCACGTGACCCTCTACATGTGAAATCCTTGGATCGCTTAGCTACTCTAAGCATCCCTATTTGCTATAACTATCCTGATGTGCCTGTCCTGTCGGAACGCCGTCTGGACTAACTCATCACATGACGCGGGGCATGCCCTTTAGCACGTGATTCGTGACAGTATGCTATGATAAGAAGAAGACTATCGGGTTGCGGCAGCCAAGGAACCTGATATATGTCAAAAGATCAAGTAAAGCACTTCTTTTACGCTATGTATATAGTTGTAGATAGAAGCCAGACCGCCCAGGGGAGGAGGCTGCTGGTCACTGTATAGTGATGAAGTGAAGTGCGCTTACCAAATGCGGTAAGCGTACTTCGGCAGCTGCGCCGAAGCTGGACCACTCCGGCATAGCCGCCCTACGGCGGGCGGCTGGAACCGAGTATGAATAAATCAAATCAAATCAAGACTATCGGGTTGTTCACTTGGAAGTGAACTCGTTACTTGTATCAAAGATGTCAAACTGATATGATAAGATTGATAACTAAGTTGAACGGGTTGTTCACTTGGAAGTGAACTCGTTACTTGTATCAAAGATGTCAAACTGATATGATAAGATTGATAACTAAGTTGAACACGAAGCTCCTATCTAATGGCAGACGTGCCAGTCTTATATAGAACCTTCGTTCTCCTAAATCAGTGCTCGTCGCTCTGATCCTTTCTGATTCCTCAGAGGTCGTCAGGCCGACCACCTCTGATGCCAGTCGATCATGTGACAGTAACCAAAGGAAATCCCTGGACCGCTTAGCTAGCCTAAGCGTCCCTATTTTCCTAGAAGAAACCTGGACGTGCCTGTCGAGGGTTGCGCCTCTTTATTATGACAAGTATCACGGAGCACGTGATTCGTGACAAACTGCTTATTACCTCCTAATACCTTATAGGTCTATTATTAATAATTTTAATAGTAGTTAATCTTAGTACTCTTTACTGTTATATTTATATCTAAATCCTAGTTTATTACTATAGCTTTAATTCGCTTAATTTTCTCGATTTCTTATTTATTTACCTTAATTACTTACTTCTTAACTATATTATTCTAGTCTTCTTATTATTAAGCGCTCTTCTTCTTATAACCAATTAAATATACTTTAAGGTTATTAATATATAATTAATTAATATTTTAAAATTAAGAAATCATGCTAGTAAATAAGCTAGTTTACTATACTATAAGCTAGTAAAATACATATAAAGTAAATATAAATACTACTATTTTATAATCCTAATACTACTATAATCCTAATACTATCAATAAAAATACTACTATTTTTATTACTATAAAAATTAATTAAATAGTATTTTTATTATTTACTATTATATAATCCTCTAGAGTAATTAACGCTAATCTCCCCTCTCTTATAAAAGCTTTACTATAGCCTCTAGAGGTATATATCAGAATATATATCTGTCTTTCTCTTAATACTTTATATAAATTTAATCTTACTTCTAAACCTACCTAGGTATTTTTTAGCTCTAGCTATAAAATAATTATCGAGGTTAGTGTCACGGATGCCAACAAAGGATAAAGTGTTTACAGCTTTTGAATCAATTGCTAGAACTAAAACCGTAGGTACGAAGAAATCAAACTAAAGAGAGAAGAGAATCTGAAAGGAGCGAAGTTATTTAAGTTGTTCCAATGCCAAGTCTCGTCACGTGCTTGGCCAAGCGAATGAAATCCTGTCAAATGAAATCCAGCTCCGTCACAGTTAGCAAAATATTAATATAGGATTTACTTTATTTAAATCTAACTTCCTAAACTACCTAGAGTCTCGAGAGTCTAGAGACGAAGTATATAAATACCTATTCCTATTCAAATCCATAGCTTTTAGCTATTATATTATTTCTGTATTATGTCCTCCCTACTCGTACCACGATACATCTTCTCTTCTCTTCTCTATTTCCTTCCTACCTACCTACCTACCTACCTACCTACCCTAAACACGAATCTACATTAATCTACAGAGCGTACTTATCATTCCATATAGAAATCAATTCCAAATTCCAAATTCAGAAAAACACAACGTGACAAGAACAACTCGACGTACTTCGTACCTAAGACTTAAGACTCTAAAACCGGAAGGTCGGAAACTAGAAATATGGGGATACAGGGACATGGACAGGGGTTGTTTGGAGGGGGCGGGGGTGGTGTGGGGTAGGTAGAAGTATACGCTTGGTTCTGCTTGACTAGGGTAAGGAGTTCTTGAGTTGTGGTGTTCTTGAGTTCTTGGGATTCGTATGTTTACGACGGAAGGGTCGTTTATTTGTTTTTTACAGAGTCATGAGGGATTAGTAAACGGGGTGTAGCTAGGAAGAAGTTGGGATGTACGGAGGTATCATGATTCTTGATTCTTGATTCTTGATTCTTGATTCTTGATTCTTGATGCTTGGGATAATGAAGGAAGGTAAAGGGTGGTTGGTTGATTGGGTTTTTAATTTGGGGTATGGGTATTGTTTGAGTTGGATTTTTGGGATGGTTGGATTGGGGTTGATTAGATAAGATTTGATTGTGAGATGGTTGGTCCAATTGAACACTCGGATTTAATCATAACGCGATTCTTCTACAAGGTTGAGTTAGACTTTTCTGCCCTGACGTTAGATGAGTTGTTACGCCGAACCGAAAAAGATCAAAAGGATGCGTTCTGCTCTCTCATGGGTACGCACGCTCCCGACCTTTTCAGACTCACCGTCTATCTGTCTGGACGCTGCACTGCAGCCAGTAGAAGTTAGTTTGATGTACACCGGTAAGGTACCGGCACCGGGGCAACGTGACTGGGACCAACAGTCGGTCCCGTTCTAGAATCTGGAACTGTGCAGTGTATACTCAAGGTACGCATTCAGGGGAGAAATTCTCCGTACCCAGAGACTCCGGATGGCTGTGGTGCGCTGTAGTCTGCAGAAAGAGAAAAAGATTGAGGCTCTGTGGGGAAGGGGAATTGGATGAAGGGAGGGGACGAGGTGAAACGGAAGGGTACTTCGTAAGTTTGTTGTTCTCTGTTCTTGGGAACGGGACTTCTTGTAACGCGATTTCCCCACAAGGGTTCATGCACATGCAGGTCTGACAAGGGCTTATTTATTCCATTGGGATTCCTCTCGAGATGTTCTGGAAGGTGGAAAGGGGGAGGGAGGGTAGGGGAGATCGGGTGATTCTCATACCGGTAATAAGTAATACGCACATGTCTGAGCGAACGTTTGCTTGGGTTACGAGATGGAGAGGGAGATGGAAATGTGACAGTCTTGAGCAAATTACGGCGGTAATATACGCCGAGGGAGGTGTATACTGCGCCTCGTATGTTTTGGGAAGGAGAGAAGAGATGGAGGCTTGTTTTTTTGGATTTTATAGTTTAAGGTGAGGTGGGGAAGTGGTGATTGCGTTGATTCGTGGGGAAGGTTTGCATGATGATTGACTCGACTCGTTGGTAGCCAAGAGGCTCTGACTTTGTCGTCGTCTCGACTCTGTGTGGACTTGAGATGATTTTGAGGACGAGGAGACGAAAGATGGGATAGATGTCGGAGAATTCAGATGGTGACAGTGCAGTACAGTAGAAAGGTGACGTCTTAAGGAGATGGATGGGTGGACGTTGTTGTTGGTATTGACCACCTACGACTTTTATCACCTGCAATTCAGACCGTAACCTTAACCTCAACACTCCTTGGAGGATTTTGGGCGGTTTGAGAAACAGGTCGGATGAAAAAGTTCAGATGTGAGGTTCGCATCTCGATGGGGGAATGGCATTGCATAGAGAACCTGTACGAAGAGTACTGGTAGGAAAATGTATGGTTGACACGGTGACACCTCCGATTCATGCGATGACGACGGAACATTAACTTTGATGGTGTTTGCTTGTTCAATGTACGGAGGATTCTTATTCTTATTCTGACTTCAGACTTCCGACTTCGTACCTGACCGTATCTTGACTCTTGAGGCAACTGTAAATGCTCACGGGTAAATGTTGGGATGGGAGCACTGAGCAGGAAATTGGTGGAGGGCATCGAATATTGGATTTGTGATGAAGCCAGATCAACCCGGGAGGTGGTCATGCTTATTTGCTTGTTGATGGCTCGTGGGTGGTGGCCCGGTAAGATTGCGGTGGGTGGGCTGGGTGGACTGCGTGGACTGCGTGGACTGCGTGGACTGCGTGGACTGCTGGAGCTGATGTGCTGGCGGGAGTCTTGATGCTTCGGACCAGTACCGAGTACGGAGGGACGTACGGAGACCTCTCCTCATGGTATCGTCTAACCCTAAGGCCGTTTGGGAGAGGGGTACGAGAAGGATGAATGGATGCATCGAGGGGACATGGAGAAATCAAGATGGGTGGTGTGTAAAACTGCGTATATGGAATTTCCCCCACGATGTTCTAGAAATGTAGCTCTTCATCTCTCACTTAGTGTCAACCAGCACGCCGCCTCCCCCTATTTCTCCTCCACGCCCGCCTCGACCAGCCTCTGTCATTGGCGCGCCCAGCGTTTCTGGAGGCGGCAAGTGCCTGTCAAAGGCCTGTCAATGCCTGTCGCGCCTGAGACTCCGGTCGAGCGCCCCACTCCCGCACACCGCGAACCCACCCGCCATGCCCAATCCAGCTAGCGCCCAATTTCAGTCGTGCCCCAAGTGACCCTTTTTCCCTTTTCGGTGGGTGTAGGGGGGACCTCAGTGGATGCCTCACTAGGTGCCTTAGTGCCTCATCTCAACTCGCCATGAATTCTTATTGAAGTCAAGCGGTCCCCCAGTGTTGCGACGGTCTCTCCTGCTCCCCCAATCTTTTTTACTTCCTTCGTTGGTTCCCCAGTCTCCCCGTTCGCCCTTCGCTCTCTTCGCTCTTCCTCCCCCCCCCGTGGTCAGCTGATTGTTAACATTCTTTGCTTTGCTTTGCTTTGCTGTGTGTGTGCTCTTTATGCTCTTAAGCTTTCGCCTTCTTCTTATTTGACCTCTACACACTTTATTCAAGACCGGTACGCTCAACCTTCTTTGGCCACTCGTCCGCGACAATACCCAATACCTCTACTTCAAGCCACTTCTTTGTTCTCGAGTATTGCTAGCCCACCACCCATCGCCCCAGTCAGCCTCAATTGATTGATTGCCTTGTTTGCGAAAAAGTCATCTCGACCGAGTTTGCGGAAGAGTGCCCATCCTCTCTCGTAGCTCTCCTACCGACAGCTTCCTCCCTGCGCCCAATCGATCGACGTGCGAATCCCACAGCCATCCGCGAATTTCGAAATTGTATTGAACACAGCATCTAATTGACCAAAGCATCTTATATTCTGTTCTGCCCGACCATCAGACCGCCTCGAATCGTTCGTACTTTCGAATACCTTCGTTCCGCATCTGCCGCGTCCGCAGATTAAGCAACCCTTACTTGGACCGACCCTCAGTTGCTCCAATTGAGCGTCATATTTATCTCTTCAACGACGTGCCTCTCCCAGGGCACATTTAATCCGTCAAAACGGCTGTTCTATCGTCACTAGTGCGGGACAGCGTTGTCCTGCCACCTGCCATCAACACGATGCAGGATACTCAGTCGGCCACCCAGCAAGCTCAACAAGCGGCCGCCGGGAGACGTTTCTCAGCTCATGTCTCGAAGCCTTCCACCACCGACACGGGATTCTCTCATGGAGCATACTCGTCCAACCAAAACCACAATGCGTTGACGGTGGGTGGATATGGGGATAGACATCCACGAAGAGTCAACGTTCCTGCAATCAACACTCAGCCGATGGCTCAAAATGGTCAACCGGAGATGGTTACACCTGGCACTGGCTTCGATATGCAGTTCACCCCCTTGCTGCCATCGCAATTGCTCCTCGGTTCTCCTTTCCAACCGGGTACTCCCGGTACCTTTGCGAGCCCACAGTTCCAAAATTACGCCGCGTTCCAACAGCAAAACGGCCAGGCAACCAGCCCGATCCAGCAACTCTCTCCCCAGATTTACCAGTCTCTGGTCTCTCCCTCCGCTTATGGCGCGCCTCAATTCTTCACCGCTACGTCACCAATGTCTGCCATCTCTGCTCAGGGTTCCTTGACCAGTCAATTGCAGGCCATGTCAATGAACCACCCAACCTCGCCAGGTGGGATGTCCATGTCTGGAGCAATGTCTCCGGGTGGTCTCGGTTCTGGCACTAGCAGAACCGTCTACCTCGGCAATATCCCACCAGAGACATCTGCAGAGGAGATTTTGGGTCACGTTAGGAGTGGTCAAATTGAGTCCGTCCGGCTTTTGCCAGACAAGAACTGTGCTTTCATTTCTTTCTTGGATGGAAGTTCTGCCACTCACTTCCACTCCGATGCTATCTTGAAGAAGCTTTCCATTCGTGGACAGGATATCAAGGTTGGGTGGGGAAAACCATCCCAGGTCCCTACCTCCGTTGCTCTTGCTGTTCAGCAATCGGGTGCTTCCCGAAACGTGTACTTGGGTAACCTTGAGGAGAACGTAACGGAGGAGGAGCTTCGTGAGGATTTGACCAAGTTTGGTCCTATTGATACCGTGAAAATCGTCCGTGAAAAGGCCATTGGATTTGTTCACTTCCTGTCCATCGGTAATGCCATCAAGGCCGTCTCCCAATTGCCCCAAGAGCCAAAGTACCAATCTCCCCGCCGTGTCTACTACGGAAAGGATCGATGTGCTTATGTCTCCAAGACTCAACAGCAGAACGCTGCTCAATACCTTGGTATCGCTCCTGGATACGCCCATGTCCTCAATGGAGCTGATCGTGACTTGATCTCCAACGCTTTGGCTCAACAATCCGTTGCTGCTGCCGCCGTTGCCACTACCGCTGGAGGAATTAATAACCTTGGCAACCGAACCGTTTACTTGGGAAACATTCATCCCGAAACTACCATTGAAGAAATTTGTAATGTTGTCAGAGGTGGACTTTTACACCACATTCGATATATACCCGACAAGCACATCTGCTTCGTCACCTTTATTGACCCGACTTCCGCGGCTTCTTTCTACGCCTTGAGCAATTTACAAGGTTTAATGATTCACAACCGGAGGTTGAAGATTGGATGGGGTAAGCATTCCGGAGCACTTCCTGCTGCCATTGCTCTTGCCGTCAGTGGTGGTGCCTCTCGCAATGTCTACGTTGGAAACTTGGACGAGTCGTTTAGCGAAGAGAGATTGAGGCAAGACTTTTCCGAGTTCGGTGAGATTGAGCTTGTCAACACTCTTCGAGAGAAGAGTTGTGCCTTTGTCAACTTCACCAACATTGCCAACGCCATCAAGGCAATTGAGGCTATCCGTGGTAAGGAGGAGTACCGTCGATTCAAGGTCAACTTTGGCAAGGATCGTTGTGGAAACCCACCTCGTCAGGTCCAAGGTCAGGCAAATGCCACATCCCCTCGCGGTGATGGTGTCGCCTCTCCATCCCCAGGAGGATTTCAACCAAGTCAAAATGGTTCTTCTCCCACTGGATCTGTAGCTCCACCCTCGGCCACTGGACCGGGTCCCAACTTCAATTTTGCTCCAACCCCTTCTACCATTCTCAACGCTGGTAGCAACAACCCTCTCACCATGTACCTTAACCAAGTGTCCCAACAAGCTCACACTCAGCAACAGCAAAACCTTGACCCCTTCTCGGTTGCTCAACTTCAGCAACAGCAACAACAGGTTCTTGCCGCTCAACAGGCTGCACTTTATGGTAGTAGCAGCTCTCCAGTGAGCATCGGTGATCATGACCTTCCTCAACAACAGAGCCAAGGTGGTCATCAACAGAGTGCTAGCATCAGTGGGTTGAACGGGTTCCAAGCTCCATCCAACAGTGGTTCCACCACTATGAATGGATTGCTTGCCCCTGGTCGTAGTCAACATAGCCGTGCTGCCAGCTTGCCAGTCTTTGGTCAACCACAACAGAATGGTTCTGCTTTCCAAGAGCCAACCAGTGCGACCGCTGAGAGACGTGGTCACCAATACCAGTCTTCGTTCTCGAGTGGAATTGGTAACGGGTTTGGAAATGGATTTGGAGAGATGAACAATGGGTTGAATGGTTGGGCTGAGGAGGAGATTGTTGGAAACTGAAGAAGATTTTGAGCTTGAAGGAAAGATGGAGGAGAATTGGAAACCACACTTTTTCTATTATCATTTGACCCTAGGAACTCCTTTTTTTTTTTT
>CAJVRM010000526.1:432-13258 GCA_911693285.1 Hymenoscyphus albidus
CCTAGCTGGCCAGCTGAGTCCTTCAACGGGGGGGACTTGTAGACCCCAGTGCTCTGGTGCCACTTGCATATTTTAAAAACATCCTTGCGCTTTGTAGCTTTGTCAATTAGGTTGCGGAAATGCTCTCCCTTCGCCTTCCGAATTTCATGTCTCAGAGCCCTCTGAAGATCTTTCGCAGCCTCTGGGCTAGCTCCGAGCCTTCGAGCTTTTCTAGCCTCGGTGGCCGCTGACTGACACCCCTCATTCCACCATGGATGTCCGATCCCATGCCCAAGGCCTCGCTTAGCACTACTGACATACGCACTATGTACGCATTCAATAATAAATCCTGCTAGGGCCTCTAGCGATTCCATGTCTGGCTGTTCTAGAATCTCGTATAGCCATTGTGCTTCTAGCTTTCCTTCTAGAGCTGTCTTAAAGGCTTTTAGGTCGAGAGTGCTAAGCTTGAGAGGAGGCTGCCCCTCGGTTAAGCCTCTCACGCATGGCAGGCGAGTAAGAATAGGAAGGTGGTCTGAACCACACTCAAAAGCCAGGTTAACCTCTGTGGCTGTGCCCCTTTGATAGAGGCCGCTAGAGCAAAAGGCTAAGTCAAGAGTGTTCCCTAGATTATGCGTTTGTGTGCCAGGAGGGGTAGTAAGCTGTAGCCCTCTGTCCTCTATCCAGTTGATAAGCGAGGGTGCCTGTGCACTCTCTTGGCCAAGGAAGTTCGGTTGCCAGAGCTGGCTCTTTAAGTTAAAGTCCCCAGCTAGGAAGAGGTTTGTTGTAGAGATATGTTGAGAGCTAAGGACAAGGCTTATAGCCTCACCTGCTCCCTTAGCACCTAGAGGGGCGTTGTATACGTTAAGTATATGAAGTGCGGGGCCTTGAGGGAGTGGAGTTTCAACATAAACGAGGTCGCGGGATTTGAGCGAGGGGGCGATAGGGGTCCGTTGGCTAGCAAGGATTCCAGCCCCTTTTCGTACAAAAGTGAGTACTCTTGGTGGATCCATGCTCCATTCGCATATAGGCGTAAAACAGTCGTAGTTTGGGTGGCGTCTTGTAATCTGGCGGCTGATATCTCTTAGGTAGATATATGGCTCTTGAATTAGTACTACATCGACTCGCTTATAGTGGGCTAATTGTAGTACTAGCTCCTGGTATTCGCTAGACTTGTGTACATTGATTTGTAGGACTTGGAGGCAGTGGTTCTTAATAAATCCTTGTCTACTCATAGTACAGTAAAGTGGTTAATGTCCGGGGTTCTCTCCCTAGGGAGGTCGTAGTACGCCTCTTCTACTGTCGTAGCAAGGGGCTTATTGGCTCGTTGGAGGATTATAGACGGGGCTGTAAGAGGGCTATCTATGCTGGCTTGAGGGGGGGGATTCTGAGGGGTAGTAGGTAGGTCCGGGTCCATTTCTGTGTCCACGCTGCTGCAGGGAGAGTCTTCCTCTCTTCTTATCCGCGTCTCATTCCATGCTTGCCGGATTGCTCTCTTGTTCTCGGTTGAGGGGGGAGCCCCTGAGGCTTTTGGTCTGAGCTGGCACGTGGTGTCGTCAGAGGCGTGTGGGCCACTACAGTGTAGGCACTTCAGTTTACACTGAGAGTGTCTAATACACCTAGGGTGGAAGGCTTCAGAGTGTTTAGTGGTACCGCATAGGCGGCAACGCTGGTTCTTCCCACAGTTCCTTGAGTTATGCCACATCCAGCACTTAGAGCACTGTGTAACAGTAGAGACTTTAGGAAGGCGCTTAAAGAAGGCTCTTCTTCCAAAGAGAGACGTCATTTCAGGGATGGTGTGAGGGGCCCTTGTGTCCTTTTCCTCAAAGAATACTATCCAAGAGGTGTAGAACAGCCCGTCAGAGAGAGAGCTCGTAGCCATGTCAACCTTTGTAGGTATTACTCTCATTCGCTCTTCTATAGCCGCAGTAACTACACTAGGAGTAGTAGGGATGAGGGTTGATATAATTGCTCCTTTTTCATTGATCTGGACTGTTTCAACACTTCGAGGGATCCCTGATAAACGGAATACTGCCCAGTCTTGCGAGGCCTCTATTCTGGCTGCATGGAACAGGGTTTGAATAAAGGCGTATTTTGTTGATAAGAGGGTGGCTCGGGCTTCCTTGCTATTAGGTACAATAGCAAAGCCAGAGTTAACTGACAGTACTTCTTGTACAAGCTCGCTACAGCCAATTTTTGGGTCGCAGAGAGCAAGGTAGATAGCTAGAGCAGAGTGTTTCCTTTCAGGAGCGTCTAGAGGTAGTCGGATAAAGACTCTGAGGTCAGATTTGGCTAGGGATCTCTTGTTCTTCTGTAGCTTCGAAGTGACAGGAGGAGGTAGGGGGTTTTGTGGTGTTGCTGTATCAGGCGCTGAGGCATCTTTTATGGTCTGTGCGTAAGAAATTTTTCCCACAGGGGCCAGAGAGGGGGATGAAGTCGAGGGGGATGTAGGGTCGTCCCTACACCTGTTGGGGGCTCTAGGAGCTAAATGTAGTAGAGGCGGGGCCCCTGAGGTGTATGTTCGGTGAAAGGCTAGGCTAAGGTCGGCCACCTGTGTACAAAAGGCCCTGAGGTAGGGCAAGAGGTCCGGAGGTGCTCTATCAAGAGCAGTACTTAGGTGGTGGTCTACAGCTTCTGCGGTGCCTCCAAAGAAGATTTGGCCTATAGCACCACGTTCTAGAGCTTCAGTGGTCCCAGAGACAAATTGTTGTTGTATGTTGGGGAGGGGAGGAATTGGGCGTACCCCCCCTTTCCCTACACCCCTTCCTAGGGGCGTAGGCGTGGCCGGAGGCCTCCTTAGAGGAGTCTCCATGGAAGGAATTCAGCTTATTAGGGGAGAGTAAGAGATATTGAGCGTTTTAGAACAAAAAATTCAATCTACGAAAAAAGGTGTCGTTGTGGACATACTATATATATGTGACTTTTTTTAAGCCAGCACAATAGAGCCATACGTTTGTCTCCTGGTTCCAGCCTTGAATATGGGAGGTAGTGCAAGATCATATTTTGCAAGTATGCTGAAAGTACTGTGGTAGTAAAAAGTTATCTAAGGGGATGGGGTATTGTCGAAGACTCATGTCAAACGCGATAGCTACTGTACCCAAATTCAAGGGCTACTGCTTTGCCTTCTACCTTGTGATAAAGAAACGAAGGACAGCAAGGGATCTCATTTAATTTGTGTTTTTCTATAAAGCAAAGGCTCAAAATGTAAACCATTTGAAAGTGATGTTCCGTTGCCACTTGAATATGCCTACACTCTCTCAACCAGAAACCACTTATTATCTTCCCCTCAAACATTTTGGCGTGACATGAATGGTGCCTTATCAATAGCTTGCAAAAGTTTCGACTGCTCATACCAGTTTCATATGCTCACCAGCTGGAATGCAGTACTCAACAAGTGATTCAACGCTCAACCATCTTCGCCAACCTTAAGCAATTTGCAATCAAAATCTACCACCTCCCTTGACAAATTCGCATATTGCTCCTCTTTACAAATTAGTCAAAGAATCTCCAGCACAAGAATACAATACTGGTACCTTCGCCCTCTCAGCACTTCCTTCGTGAGCCTCCACAACTTTGTTCCGAGGAAATGTAGGGTTTGCGATTTCAAGTGCTTTGCGTTATAACTTGGACTAGTCTCGCCTTCGAATTGCTCTTCCAAAAGTCTTCGTTCCATGGAATTTCTCATCGTATGGAATGGCCTTCTATGCTCGCAATGGGCGAGCCTAATAGATGTTTTGAAACTTAGGTCATGTCCAACTCTTCTCTTTTTCGGTTCTCGTTAAATTGCCGTTTTCCCAATATCCAATATGTCTAATCAATTCCCAACAAGTTGGGTATGTTTGAGGTTTGAGAACTCAATGCTTTCTCTCTGTTCGGAGAGGGGTTCGTAGTAATCTTTCCATATGTAGCTAAGCTACTTGATTAGAAATCAGTTGACTTTCGCTCACAACTCAACCTGAAATATCCTAGCGAGAATCCCCATCGTCACATGAAAAGAAAATAGAACGTGAGAATACAGAAAGACCTTTGCTTCCATATTTCGAGGGAACTTTGGTATATTAGGCAATTTCTGGGGACTACAGCAACCAAGTGAGTGAGGATTCAACACAGCCCCAATAAAAAACGACCGACAACTCATACAACACAATAAAACTACAAAAAAAACCATCCATCCAAGCGATCTGATAATCCCCAGTTGAATTCCCCCATCATCAGTCCATCTAATCAAACTTATCCTCACCACCAGTAGCACCCTTGTAAACCCCCAGGGTCTTCTCGAACCCCTTTCGTACGCGCTCCCCAATAGCCACCGCCTCTTCCTTGTCGCTTCCCTCAGTCTTCTGGATCAGGAGCTCGGCGAGAGCGTTGCCTTGCTGCTCGTTCCTCACGAGGTTCTTCTTGATCATGCCACAGACGTAGATCTTGTCAAAGGTGGTCTTGTTGTCGAGGGCGAATTTCATTTGTTGCTCTTCCATCTCGAAGATGTGTCGCATTTGGGGCATGAGAGCTTGGCTCTCGGTTGGTGTTGGGTTTGCTTTCTGGGAAGAGAAGTTAAGAACAGCAGGGGAAAAGGGATGGACAACGGGATTGCAAGGTGCAAGGGAGAAGCAGGAGCAAAAAGAAAGGTGAGACAAACGGTATACACCTTGATCAATTTATTGATAGTTGAAGAGACGGATTTTCCTTGCGTGACCATGGTGTAAACATCACCGAAACCCATTTGACTCGCACCCTTTGCCGAGGTGATGGCTGTGATTTTGTCGAGTTTGGTCTCAACATCGGTAACGAGAGGCATGACTTGGTCCATCTTGACGGGTAGTTTCTAAGTAGTATGTGAAAAGACTGAGTAAAGTCTCAAAAGAGTATAAGGTTTTTATTCTGGGCAATGCAAAGAAAGAGAGATACTGCGCAAGATATGTAGCGTTCGGCTTCAATGTGTAAATGGTGGAAGTAAGCTGTGATGCGCCGAAAAGCTTTTTGGGCGCCCAACAACCATTTAAATAGTGCCCGTAGTCCAATGTCTCGGCGACAACCACGAATCCATCTAAACATGTAGATTAAATGATCCCTGTGTACACAATCAAGAACCAGGGAACGAATTTCGGTAGTCCGTTGCTCTAGCCGGACATCCCCCTTAGCCCAAGATCCAAGCGAGAGGAACAGGCACGAAAACCCTTCGCTTCGCGCTCTGCAACTCACTCGTCGGACTTTCCAATATTACCCCCACAATATGACTACTAAGACATTGTGTGCGGAGTCCCGCTAGAGAAAATTTGGATTAAATTAAATACCTGCACTTGGCCTATGCTTCAATCGAATACATTGAAGATCGAGCATCCACTTCGGGCGTTGCACAGAAATTCAATCTAATATTGCATAATCAGGTGCTATGAGAATTTAGCTCAAAACCCAATAAATGAGCCGCTTCGCCCTGCCCTAATGCGACCGATGTCAAGGCTGTCAGGTACAATTAAAACCGACCCTGTGAACCCTCAAGCTCCAAAAATAGTATATCTGAATTTATGTTCTATACTCGGGTCTAGTCACAAGAGGTCTTCTAAAGCACGGGGCATTCATCGATTCGCCGGAAACCATTGACTTTCACCTTTCCGCACGATCTCCCTGCGAAAAGCTCACAAGACATACCCACCACTTCCAATAGCTTGCCAACCTCGCACACCTCTCCCTTCTTCGAGGTCAACGCACCACCACAGAACTTCCCTGGCCTTATCAGGTTGACCTCCCTCTTCATAAGCTCGAGCAAGCGCAAACCAAGCCTCGCTGTAGTTCCATCCTGACCCCAGTTTTGTCAAGCCGCTTAACAGTCCGTATGCTCTGTCTCTTGCTGCCAACCTATCTAAGAACATAGCAGAAGTCTCTCTGGAGCCTGAGACGGAATTTGGTGAGTCCGGGGTTGAAGTGGAGGCCTGGAAGTCGGTAGCTTTAGACACTGGTTTTACAGACGGCAGCCCCAGTGGTCCAATTGGTGCGTTAGGTAAGATGGATGATTGCTTCGTAGTTGGAGGTCGTGTAGAGTGAATATTGAGATTAGTAGCGAGTTCTGTCAATGTGGATGCTGATGGGGTCTGGGTGTCATGAGGTTGAACAAGAGGTGGTATCGCAGGAAGTGGCAAAAGATCTTCAGTATATATATCGAGAAGTATGTTTGACAACCCCACAATGGCAGAAGGATGGTCTGCAAAATTTGTCAAGGCGGATTCGAAGTGTTGAAGAGCAAGATAGGGCAATGCTTCCGAAATGGCAAGAAATCCACGCTGAAATACATGTTAGAAACATTCCGTAAACAAGGGCGATGAGCACATACTTCTGCAAATACGTCACCCCACAATTCACCAACGCTTTTACCACCTCCCCAACCAGCGTACTGCAAAGAAACAGCCCCAGTGGTATCTCTTGATACTTCTTCTTCCACACCTTCAACAAGCTTTTGTGCCTCTTGAATGGCTCCCCTAGAATCTTCAAACATGGAGGCTCTGCGGTAAAACCCACTAATTAACAACCAGACCTTGACTAGGATTGCTGTCCTTCGCCTTTTTTGTTGTTCTTTTGGAAATTTTGTCGCCGGACCTGTTGAGGACGAAAGGGGTGATATTTTGGGAAGTCGATTGTCTTGAACGGAGGGCTTCAAGGACGGGTCTACTTGTGACATGTTCTGAGACTTTGGGGGGAGTACATTCGATGGTAAAGAAGAGTCCGGAATGACAGCAACCCCAATTTCGCCTTCTTGATCTTCGGGCAGCCAAGAATCTCTGTTCTGGTCCATTGGGATAAAGTAATTCTCACTGTCCACCTCGGTACCTGCGTTTCTTGAATTCCGCGCAGAGCTAGTATTTCGTGCTTTGCTGGCACTGCTACTCCTGTTCCTTAGACTCGTACCTCTTTTCCTAGATGTACTGTCGTTTCTTTTCTGTAACTTCTCTTGATGATGGGGATTCCTGAGTGAGTCTCGCCTCGACTTTGCAGTGCCATTCTCACCAGTGACATGAATTGTAGGAGCGATTGTACTACGGGAGGTTTGTGGCCGCTCTGGCGACGATTTTTCTCTGGTTTCTTGGGTGGTAGATCCGGGTGCAGCAGGAGGAATTGATTTGCGTAAAGAACGACCGGTTCTCCCAAATATGCTACCTCTGATAGTTCTTATCGTCCCTGCCGATGTTTTAGGAGGTGCAGCAGATAATAACTCTTGTGGTTGATCTTTCTGCGGATCACCAAACAGCCTGGTGTAGAGACTCAACAATTCGTCACTAGCATTGACGGCAATGTCAGGCCCTTCAAGAACCTCGATCAACGCTAGCTGAGTCATTTTTACTTCTAGAATGCCTTCCCTTTCAAAGTCATCCATATCATCCACAGCTCCAACATCTAATGATTTCTCATATTCTTTCAAGTGTTCACTGCGAAATGAACCATCCAGGTACTCGTCCCCAAAGAGAAATTTTGGATCTTGAAATTGCTCAAAGGCACCTTCGCAAGATCTTGTCGCAGTGATGAATTCTTGTCGCGCACTGAGCAGCAATGCCATGAGATGCCACAGAGGTATCAATTTCCTTTCTCGTGCAAAAGCGACCGCATGTGGGCCTGATTCATGCGTCGGAATTGGTGTAGCTGAGGGACGAGGCAGGAGGGCAGCTTTTACAACATCGATTGCCGGTCCTAATTCTCTGCGTTCAGCCAGAAGTATACCTAGAGCGAACAAAGTTTCCACATCTGAAGAACTTTGATACTCTAATGATAGTGACTTCCGAAAAGACTTCATAGCATTAATCTGAGTCTCCGACCTTGACGAGGCATCAAAGGTCATACGAGCCCATTGAGCCTGACTGACACCTATACTTCGCCATACCATGGCAAATACTCTTGGATCAACATATGAACCAGTATTTGTTAGGTGCTCGTGGCCTGGGGTACGTCTATTTTGAGTCTTTGGCTCCGTTGAACGGTGGCTCTCCATCCACTCTTCAAGATACTGACCTAGGTCCTTGGCCTTTTCTGCTCCTTGACGAGAGCCATATCGACATAGGGCTCTGATACATTCGGAGACTGTTCTTAATACTGTCTCATCATTGTCTAGCCCATGCTCGGATTCCCCTGTCTTCGCCTCTCGCGCTTTTGCTTTTTTGACAATCTCCATGTAGGTATCGAAGGCCTTTAAGGCCAAGTCGAACTCTGCAATTGCCAGGTGTACTGTAAAAAGATGTCTGAGAATGGCAGTTGAATGGAAAGTTTTCGTTGCTGCACGATAGAGAATATCGAGAACACCTCGACTTACATCCTCAGAGCCACCCTCGCCCAAGTCGTACTCTTTCCAATTGCTTCCACAGAGTATTCGCCAATTTTCCATAACAATCTCGACAAAAGATTCAACTTCCTCGCTAGCCTGATCCGCTTTTGGAAAATGAACTTCGGCTAAAAGCAAGGTTTCATATTTTGCTTCTACTCGTTTTATTTCTGCACGCTGTCGCAATCTGGTGGATGGCTCCGCATGGGCTATTGTTAAGGATGTCGTGGGAAACGGCAAATCTTGTCGCAAGAGGTCTGAAAGTGTAATGTAATATTCTCTCCATACTCGACGTCTAGGTACTTCGGCTTGAAAAGCACGCCCTCCTGTGGGGGCTGGCGTTTGTGTATCCCAAAAGTTTCCCCACGCCCGGAACGCAGAAAGTGTCTCTGCTTCCAACAATGATGATACCTTGTTCTTAATGGCGTGGCTCGAAAGCATGCAAAAGCCCGTCAAGTACAGTTCAGACCACGACCATAACTCTCTTCCATGCTTACCAGGGCCGGACAAACTTGACACGCTGGATAAAATTGGCAGGGCAGTCTCGAAGGTTACTAGAGCTTCTGCCACTGCTCCGGTTCTCACCTGGGCGGTTCCCTTTAGATAGGACGCTTTCAATGCACACACTCTCGTCCATTCTGCGGATTCCTTGTTCGTACCATCCAACTGCGAAAACTCCTGCTCGATGCTTTTAGGCAGCACTTGGGCTGCCAATGTAGGGTCATTCAGCAACCAATGTATCCATCCTAAACACACCTGTGCCTGGAATTCGTCCTCGACAAAGGTATGCTCGTTTTCGATTGCATTCTGCAAAAGGGGAATGTATTCAGAGAGGTTCGGAGCTGGTGCCGGTTCAGAGGAGGGGGGTCTTGCTGTACTCGCTGTGTTGGCGGTCCCTGGGCGGGAGGTAGGCCGGATAAGGGAAGCTTCATGAGCAACAAGTTCGGCCTCTGCTGTCAATGCCAGACCTGTTCCAGCTTATCAATAATAGCCCTCGAATACTGGGAAACCGGTGTAGCACGTACAAGTCCGATTTGGCGCATGCTTCTTGATTTTCCTCACCAGTTCAGGCACTGTTGCCCAATTGCCATGACAGCGAGCCTCGTCTAGCTGATGGATATACAGGCCGGCTTTGGATGGATCGCGCTATGAAGAACAAAGATCAGTCCCAATTTCTAGGGGTACGGAGTACGGAGTATGGGATATAGCATCGCAGAGAGCTCTGGTCTTTGGATTTATGGAACATGGTTCATGGATCATGGGGAAACATACAACGCTCATTGTTGGTACGTGGAATTGAGGTAGAAGAGATTTGCAGGTCGCCAAAACAAAAAGGCAGCACTACCGGAGCCGGTATATTATTAGACGGTGGTCATCATTGGAAACCCGACACCGTATTAGGGGCAAGAGCAAAGCGAGATGTGGAGGGGGTGCACAATCGACTTGTGTACTCACCCATGGGCGTCACTGCTGGCCACTGAAATTGGGTAGGGGTCGGCGTAAGGTTAGGGGTCGCGTAGGGTCGGGGATGGATCGGAGAATATATCGGAAAGTCGCTCCGAGCCGGTGCTGAGGTGAGGCCACTTTTAGCCGGACAAATCAGAAAGATGGAAAGCAACAACGTGGGGCATGGGGGATTTTTTATTCATCCATATTTTCATCTGAGGTTCACGATATACTCGAGAAACCTAGGTAAGTCACGATTACGATACTAAGAATTGTCACTGTCACCACCAAGATTACAAATTCCACAATCCGTGAGGATATTGTACGTGCTCGAACTTTCGACACTCGCGACCTCTCGAATTTGAGCGCCTGAGGTTAACAGCTTGTAAAAATACTTACTATAACGACTCAGAAAGACAGCTCATCTATTCGCTTCAATTTGGCCTCACCATGTCTCTCCCTTCAGAACTACGCATTTTGTGCTTCAAGCTCAGCTCAACGCCCGTTGCTGAGCTTCCGCGACTTATTCCAACCCTTCAACATTATGTCATCCGCTGTCAGGGCCCATTATCAAGCCCGCCAAACTCTGGGAAAGCGGATGCATCCCCAAGTGCGGTGCTAGTCCACAAGCTCAAAACACAATTATCAACCCTACTAAATGGAAGGAGTTTAGAGGGTCGATTTGCTGCGGTGATTTTAATCAAAGGTGTCATTGAAGTTGGTGGGTGGGAGGTCTTGAGAGGAGCTGAATCGTGGGCTCGAGGCTTGTTGTCCATCTTAGAAGTGTGAAAAAGAATTCCCCGTCATTTATCGGAAATGCTAATCATCATGCAGAAATCAAACCTACCAGTGTTGAAAGAATTGTGTATCGTGGCACTCACCAAGATTTATTCAATGACCCATCAATATCCAACACTGGTCCGGGAGATAACCACACCAACTTTATCAGCATATGTGGACTCCTGTCTTAAAGCAATCTCAGGTCAGGATGTGCCTTCTTCACTCATTGAGAGTGTGTTTCAGTCTTTTGCATCACTTTTGCCCCACCATACGACAACTTTCCGGCCATTTACCTTCAAGTTACGGGCTGCCACTAGACTTTACCTTGCTCCAACGCTTTCGGGCAATGTATTTGTACCTTCTTCACTTCAAGAAAGTGCACGTCACCTGGTGGTTTTGATCCCTCTGACGGCCCCAAAGGCGAGTGGAAAGGATACGACTGGGGAGGAATGGGCGAAAGCAGTTCGAGAACTCATCAAAACCACCCACGTCACAGCTGACAGTGTTTTCCGAGCCGTTGTTGAAGATTGGGAGTCAAGTACGGATTATATCGGCGAAAGTGTTGATATCAATAGAGAACTAAGCGGTGGAGGTGATGCAGCGGAAGATTTCCCTGCCTGGACTGGCGTCACTTCTGGAGTGGAAAGATTAGTTGGATTGGTGGGACTTTTGGCCGAATATTGCAAGGCTGAGACATCCACACATGTCTGCATACCACTGGGAGCTATTTTGGACTTGGTGTCAAGAATATTATCAATCGCTGTTCCATCATCTGATGGATCATCAGGTCAAGGAAATGCCCGACTTCACCCAGCGATTGACCGAGATGAGCGAGATGGATTATGGTGTGGAATGCCTGAGATATACATCACGGCTCTAGATCTTATCCAAACTCTCGCTGGACGGTTACAAGAAGGGTTTGTTCCAATAGCACAGGAAATCCTAGATCAAATAGTATGGCTATTCCCCTTCGCCAAAAGCACCACCGAATTTCGCACCATCGCTTACGCGGTTACTTCCAATATCCTCGTCCACACCGGCCAAAGTTTCGACAAGACCCAGACCGGAAAGGTATTCCCAATAATTCGAGCCTGTTGCAAGGACCTCCAATCATACGATGACACCGCAAAAGATGCCAAAATACAAGAAGGATTGATTACAGGCAAAAAGTCACAATTTGTAAATCAAAACGCCGACAGTTTTCTCCAATCCAAACAACCAACAACCCTGTCATCTCTCGAGGATACACCCCTAACACGCTCAGCCAAGTCTCTCCTCCCACTCTTCCTATCCCACCTCCCTCAACAGCACATCGACATCTCTCTTCGCGCCCTTCTAGAACGAACGGCCATCCTAGCCCATCAAAAAGACGCCATGCTAGCCAGCATCCTGAATCCATTTGTTGGGAAGAATGGAAAGGCTATGGCCAGCATCTTGCCCCATCTCACCAGAGAATTTCCCGAAGACGATGTGGTGGAAATTTTACTTCGTCCTAGAATGCCGCTTGTCTCTTCGGGTGGACTGAAAGGGCTTTCTTACGATGCTGAAAATCTTGATGAAGAGGATGAGGATATGGGGATTGGTGCTGAGGATGAGGAGGAACGATTCGAGGTCGAGAGACAGATTCATGGTGAGACGACCGGGCATGAGGTTGTTGATAATCAACCTGGTCTTGGGTTTACGAAATCCCAAAAAGATCCTTTTGCTACTGGCGCCAAAAACGGATTTTCTACTTCGAGGTCGAATACTGGGGTTGCGGCACCTTCCAGTGCTATGGTTGATCATCTTTTCGAAGCCAGTAAAAAGGATTCCGTCGCCGTTTCTCAAGCCGGCAATGAAGATGTTGCGATGGATGGAGGGGAGGAATCGAGCGACGATGAGTCTGTGCATCTTACTATGCAGTTAGATACTGATTCCGAGGATGAGTGAAAAATAGGATACTTATTCTGTGAAAGTTGCGGGGAATCGAGAAAGGTTGATTGTTGTACAATTTTGTATCCTTGGCGTCCTTGATATAAGCGACAATGTTTGCAGTCATGGATTCGTGTATTCTTCGCCCTGAGCTTACACCTAGAAAGAAGGTGAGAATAGTAAAGACTTCATAAATCAATTTCATACTACTATGCCAGATGGGAATAATTATATTGAAACTTGCTTTAGCTATCGTCTATGTAATCTAGTCTAGAAAAGGTAGGTGTAACGAATACTCAAACTGGCTAACTAAACTTGGCTGGGTGTTCGCTGGTTGGTATGCTATGATAAGAAGAAGACTATCGGGTTGTTCACTTGGAAGTGAACTCGTTACTTGTATCAAAGATGTCAAAC
>CAJVRM010000527.1:0-10133 GCA_911693285.1 Hymenoscyphus albidus
TAAAGAAAGATGCATATTGTGCTTTGCAAAAAAAAAAAACATTGGAAAGATCTTCGTATACACCTGACTCTAAAAAAAAAAGAATTAGAGGACTTAGATAGACACGTTGAATCAATGCAAATAGAAATTGGAAAAAACACTAAAGATTTAAAAACCCTAACCCTAACCCTAACCCTAACCCTAACCCTAACCCTAACCCTAACCCTAACCCTAACCCTAACCCTAACCCTTTCGGGACCATGAGTCCATGATCCCTGCGTTTCCAGGCACGCCGTGGACAAAATAAGCGGGAGCTTTTTTTATATAGAAAAGCGGCGATGACGTATATCCATGATTACAGGCGCAACACACAATTAAATCAAACAAGACTTGGGAATATGATAGATGCGAGCAATGGATTTCTAATTATGTAAGTTTTTTGTATTAAAGTATTGTAGTACCTTGGTTAAGTCGTTGGCAGCCGTCCAAAAAACTCCCGCTTCTTTTGTCCACTGCGTGCCAGGATCATAACTTTTGCGACCCTTTCGCTTTCAAGGATCATGACTCCATGGTCCCCTCCCGATCGGCCAATGTTGTGGCCTATTTTCTCAATTCAGACTCGTATCCAAAGCTCTAGCCCAATTGCTATCGTTCATAGACCATGTTTTCTACGTGGGGTATCTTCATTTTCTTTCCATGGCAAGTGCAACATGCGGAGCTGTGCATGCTGATCTGGCAATACTACATTTTGAAGCATCGTTCTTCAGCTTCTTTGGGGATAAGAATCCTATTACGAAACCCGACGTCTCCGCAATGTTGCCTTGACACAATTGAGATCTTAAGAATCGAAAGAGTGCTGCACGGAGAAGTTACATGTTTGAAGTGCCGCACCAATCGATGAGCCATAAATTCATCTTCTAACAATATGCACTGTCTCCCACATTGCTGTATGGACAATCGGCGAAGCCATCTTGATTATCCAGACGCTAACGCATCATGCTATGGCCTTGGAATACAAGTGTATCCAAGGGTAGTCATCAGAAATCCGATGTTGGCGCAGACGGATATTTAACAGTGAACCCCTCTGAAGTTTTGATCATCGCCTTCTCGTGTTACCTAGCATCCAGATCCCTAAGCATCTTTCTAAACTTTCTCACACATATCTGTCTTATCTACCACGTACATAAAATCATCTCTCATCTCCACGTTGACAATGGCGCCGGCAGACATGATCCATACCGGCCCTCCGTTGTCCGCAGCGCAACCAGCTACACCACCAAGCAGCCCGAATCAGCTATCACCTGTCACCTTGAACAATGTCCAGCAGTTCATTGACATGGTCAAAGAAGTCGTGGTCAGGGAGATTGCTTCCACTGCCCCTGCCTCAAAGATTGAGTGCCCAGATCATCAGACATCTACACAACCCATCACAATACAAGATCTCGAAAAGCTTTTTCTTAAGCTCATAGATACAAAGTCAGATAGCGCCACTGAGATTTCCCAGGCCCCGCAGCCCAACTCTTCTCAACCGAAAGCGGTAGCTCAGGCTTCACTGCTGGCTTTCAAGGAAGTTAACGAAGTGTAAGCTCATAATTCCACATATTTGTAAACATACTAACAATTATGGTGTAGTTGGGATATCAAAGCCTACAAATACACTGTTGTGGAATCTCCAAAGCCGAAGGAAATTAGTGGCCTAGGACAATACGTTTTTGTAGTTCGTGGCCGGGTTGGTAAGTGCGTCACCTATTAGCAAGGGATCTACGCTGACAAGCCCACCAAAGATAAAAAGAGCGAACAGACGACGTATTATATCGATATTAATTCTCTCACGCTTCGGGACGCCTTGAGGAACGTCCTTCATGATGTTGCCGGGATTAGTATTAAGGAGGAAAAACTCTCGGTAAGAATTTCTTCTTTGATTCCAACGAAGCAGTAACTCATTACTTCAGGTCGAACGGAACATCTTGTACAACTTTCTCCCTGAAATTGAGTCGTGCCGCAACTGGAATGAGATCGACCCCCTCGACCAGACAAGCCACGAACATATCCAACTTCTTATTGACTACATCAAGTCGTCCTACGCAGACACCACGCAGCGACTTAATGTGCTCCTAGGGAGCAAAGAGATCACTTACGACCTGCTCTGGGTGCTTTTCAAACCAAATACTCTGGTCTATACTACATGTGAAGGGACCAAAAAGCCAAGGTGCATCAGATACGAGTCTGGCGAAGCGGAGACTACCCCAAACGGTTTAGAATACTTCCATATCAAAGGAAACTATGTCGAATTTGACGGGAAGGTTCTAGGAAAGGTTCCAGTCCAGACAGCAATCTTGAGTTTCCGCGGATCTAAGTCTATTAGCACACTCGAGGCTTTTCCACTTCTTCACCACCTAACACGAGAGACTGTTCAGGAAGAGCTTACGGAGTGCGGCCGGAAATTCTGTTCTTTGGTTGGAGTCTCGCATCGGGAGTATAAAGGGAGAGCTTTTCAGATGGAGAAAGGGAAGGCGGTCGAGATCTCCGTGAACAGCAGGATTATAGTGGATCCAGCCATGTTCCAGGAAGTCAATCCCAACTATGCTAGACCAAGCGTCTTTAAGAGATCTGGGAGTATCGATATATGGGAATTAATGCTCAACGATGATCCTAGCACACAGCTAGATGAATCTACTCTCAAGAAGAGTGTAGACCTTGATAGGCTAGATGCCGAAGACCTTCTGATATGCAGTCCTACTGTGCTGGGTTTTAGTCTAGAAGACCATTTATGGCGTAAGTATTGTGCTTCTATCTTTTCATATACCTGTTACTAACCTCTTCATAGTAGAGTTTGCGGTCGCTAATATCTCAGACATCAGCTGGAATGAGTCCATTTTTAACCAACTTGCAATCCCACCAAAGTCAAAGACGCTTATTCAAGCTCTGACGACCGAACACTTAATGCAGGAGAAAATCTGTATATTTGATGACTTTGTCAAGGGCAAAGGTCGTGGTCTGAACATACTTTTATAGTAGGTAAACCAGTTCTAAGTCTAAACAGAAGCTATACTAACACACGCAATAGCGGGCCACCCGGCGTAGGAAAGACAATGACTGCTGAAGCACTCTCTGAACTCCTTCGCAAGGCCCTTTTTACAGTAAGTATGGCGAGAACACCTAGCATTTACTGAAGCTGACCTTAAGGTCTCTGCTGCAAACCTTAGCCATGACCCGGCCACCCTCGATAAGCAATTAGCGGAAATTTTTGAATTAGCCAGTCATTGGAACGCCTTGCTACTCCTTGACGAGGCCGATGCATTTCTCCGCCAACGGTCTGAAAATCATCAGCACAACACTCTTGTCGCGGTCTTTTTACGTAAGCTTGAGTATTTTCAAGGGATCATGCTGCTTACGACTAATCGGGTAAGAGATTTCGACCACGCTATACAGAGCAGAATACACATCGGAATTTCCTACCAACCCCTAGGATATAATACTAGGAAAATGATCTGGGATAATTTTTTGACAAAGACAGAGGGTGTAGTAATATCCTATAGTGCCAAAGAACTTGAACATCTGGCAACACAGAACCTTAATGGTCGACAGGTAAGTTGTCTATAGTGGAAGCCGAAGAAGGTTCGTTTAATAATCGATGTCTCTCCACAGATCAAGAATACAGTACGTGCAGCAAATGCGTTAGCAAACCATAGCAAGACAAGCTTGTCTATTACTCATATACAGACGGTCCTTGATATTGGGAAAGTTTTTGAAAACGATTTCAAGGGGACGGGAAGAACCGACAATATGGGGGCGTACTTTTAACTGTTGCTGGAAGCATCGTGTCTGTCAAAGAGAATGCCTTAATTGATGCCCACAGTTGTTCAAATATCTATCTTTCAGGTTATTGTGTGTCACGAGTTTACTAGTTAACTATTCCTAATAAGAATCCCAAGCCCGGTTAGATCAACTGTCATTTAATTGAATCAATTGGTCAGGAAAAGTACAACGTTTAGGCAAGGTGAGGAGAGTGATTAGTGTAAAGGGGGCGATTTGCACTCTAGCTAGTTTTGTAAATAGCTTTGATGAATTAAAATGTTTTCCTTACTGAATTTATGCTCATTTTATGCCAGCACTCATTTTTATGCTAGTGCCGAGGCGTCGCGTAACCCTAGGAGAAAAAAATGACAGCCTAAATCCGATCACGTGTATGCTTGAAGGCTAATCTGTAGTTTTCATAGTATTGGCGGGAGATGAGGTCGGCATCAGCCCGACTCTGGCTGACATAAAAGTGGCTTTGACGAACCTATTGCACAGCCACAAGCATCAGGAAGTGGAGCCAGCTTAAAAAGTTACCTATGAAATTAGCTACACACAATTCGCCTTTTACTATATTAACAATTCAGTTGTGCATGGATTCGCTGAATTGATAGTAGCCGAAACTTGAGGCAGCATTTATACACTAAGGTATCTAACGCATGCCATAATGCCAATCACAATATCCAGACTGTAGTGGACCAAGCCTGAGAATCGTGATGACCTCATGTGGGGTCCAGAATTAGCGTTTGTCCCAAGCTTCCTGCCACGGAAGCCAATTTTTGCTCCATCACCCCATCAAAGCCACTTGGGACCAGCTCTCTGCACCCTAATGGGAGAACTCTGCCTGAATCACAACTCTACCTATTTTACTAGCCAATATCCGTTTGTATTCTCGACATCTTGAAATTTTTTCGAACACCCAACGTGTAGATAAGAATAGATTTAATACACGATAAGGTATATGAAAAGCCACAAAATAAAATCCCCCGCTTGCGTTATTTGTGAGGTCGTTGTCAGAGATGCCAAGCAGGCGGAACAAAAAAGATCCGTTCCGGATCTCTTGGCTTGGCAGTTGAGGCATCCAGATTTAGCGGGGTCCAGAATTGGCGTTTATCCCAAGCTTCTTCCGTCATCTCTCCGCATTCTGCACACTGTGTCTGTACGTCGACACTGAGAGGTCATCCCCGGTGCACCGTTCGCAATACCATTTTCGAAAGCCGGAAGGTGAGGGTGAACCACCGGTGTGACTTTCATGTGCATCTTTCAACAACTGACGCCTACGTGTAGTCGCACAAATGCAACCGAATCATATCCTACGATCTCAAGTTCGACTGACAGTATGGCACTTCTTTCGATAGAAGGCACTGCCTTCGATGCTAGTACCTTACGGACCGCATATCGCGACAGTGTCACTAAACTTCCCGACAGCTCCGTCCACCGGAAGATCATTGATAACTCGACAGTCGCGGAGCCGTGTCCTATCTGTCTACAGAATGGAGATATTGGGGTAGAGATGGTGATGCTTCGGTGCGAATGTCCACATTGGGGGCACGAGTCCTGCATGGCTAAATCTATTTTCGAGACGGGGGGCTGCCCAACTTGCAGAGCGACTCAGTTCTCCTTCGATACCGTGTTCCTCCTTTCGTCGGCGTGCACAAATGGGGATGTCAGCAAGGCGAGGCACCGGCTTGAAAGTGGCACACATCACTCCTCCCGGGATATTTTCGACGGAACACCATTGATACGAGCGGCTCAGAACGGCCACCGAGAGGTGATCCGCCTGCTCGTGGAGTACGGGGCTTCAGTATCACAAGAGGATATGTACCACCAGACGGCGATATGCTGGGCCTCAAAGGAGGGGCACAGGGATGCAGTTGAGGAGCTTCTCCTCGCCGGAGGAGACATGTCTTACCTAGACTCGAAGGGCCAGACACTGTTACATTTGGCTCTAAGGAGCGGGTCTGAGGAAACGGTGGCTCTTCTTTTAGAAAGGGGCATAGCGGGATCCGCTGCAGATTCGGAGGGAGTCACAGCCCTCCATCTAGCCGCAAGAGACGGCTCTAAGGAACTCATCAATTTGCTGATCGACAACGGGGCAGAAACTGCAGCAAAGGACAAACTCGGACGTACACCATTGCACTATTGTGCGGAGTTAGACTATGGCGCAGCAACAAAGCTGTTGGTCGACAGAGGTAGTTCATTGTCTGCAACGGACAATGCGGGGCGGACAGCTCGTGAGTTGGCCCAAGAGGCTGGAAGTGACCGCGCGGTGAGAGCCTTGGATGGCGAACCGTTATCTATTAGTATTATAGAAGGCCGCGTAGTTTTCCTCTAGGTAGTAAGCATAGATACATCCTCTTCCCCGCTCTCGTTTTCTGATGCTGTCCTACTCTTTTCAGAATGACTTTGGAATCGTATGGATATACTTTCGTTGCAAAGGGGACCGTAACGGCATTTACCGCGAAGTTGAAGCACGAAGGTCTGGTCTACCGACATTTAGACGAAGTTCAAGGAAAGCTTATACCAGTCTACCTTGGGAACATCTCTCTGGTTCGCCGAGCGCGGATTTGCTACCTTGACGACTTGCTTAACGCTAGCAAGTCAGTGTATATCTTTCATTAGAAGTATGCACTCTGCAGCGTACTACCACACTCCTGCTCGAAGAGAAAGGGCTAACTAAGTATGTAGATCTTAGCCTTTTCTACCCGCTCTATCACTATCACGTTTCCCTCCAAGAAGAAAAGCCACCCAATGCTTGAGGTAGGCAAATAATTAACGAACATGTCATGTTATACACAAGCCGGAGTAGCCAACGTAGGTAATAGAGCAGACGCCCGTTGCCCCGACCCATGCGCTGTTTTACCAAAACTCTGTATTCCACATCTGCATGAGTTTTAGGCAATAGCGAATGGTTTAGCTGTCAAAATGATTTGTGACATGTTTTAAGGGTTCTCCAATACATCTTTCGCTTGACACCGGGTCAAGCGACCAGAAGTTGCAGCATCAAGGAGATCCACCAATCCAATAGAGATAGGTTATCATGCCCCGACTTCTATTCGAGACTCTGCATATACGGCACTCTATGGCATAAATGACCGTTTAATTTGTAGCACCTGATATCTGCACCACAGCGCATATCGTTCCGCGGAGAGGGTGTGCAGTTTCCTGTTTTTTTATTCGAGGAAACAAGGAAGACGTTAGGCTTTCCTTCCGAAGGTTTGCATATTTTGATGCATGATGGCTGTAAACCGAGCCAATAAAACAACATATTTCACCACAACAGGATGGATGGAGGGTCACACTGTAAGTCTGTCTATAGCAATAAAATCAATCGACTTTGGGGAGCAGCTCGCAACCTTGAGCATGGAGAATATTGAGAGCGTTGACTATCAAATGTTTTCAATCTCACCTTGATTGTAGCTAGATTAAACTCGTATATGTAATTGGTTATAATCATAGTTGATGGTGTGATGAGCGAAGTGTTGTGTAACTGATGGCTGCATCACGCGAGCATCATATCTGTGCCACAGAACTGATAACAAAATAGAGCAATAGAATCGGCACAGTAGTAAAATCAATTATAAAAGCACCACTGCACATCCTAAGTAGATCGATAACACGACTATTTAGCCAAACTTCAAGTCGGCTTGAAACACTCAGATTTGTTCCTCCAAGACACAGATTTACATCAGTATGTTCCAATACTTACTTATTCCTAACCAACACGACTAATATAATTAAGAGGGTACCGAGCTAGAGACAATGCCAGACACTACTCCTAATACGAAGAAGTGCCAATGCGGTGCAACTATCTCCGAAAGTGTTACACTGTGTGCAGCATGCTTAGCGAAACCAAAGTATAAGAAACTGGTCGTATTTCATACGAGTACTGCTAACATGTAATTCATAGGAAGTAGCAATAGCTACTAGCGGGGAAAGAGGGTGTGGAATGAAATGGAAGCGTGGGCGGGTCGGAGTTGGAGGAGGGTTTTGACTGGACAAGAAATAGGTTTATATATATACGATCACTGCGGAAAGCTTTGATGGCCCAGAACGACAGGCTTTCTCAACATGACCTGTTGATAAAATCTATTATTGCCTATTTGCAATCTCCTTTGTGCAAAAACGCATTCCTGGTGCTCTAGATTCCTATTAGCAGAAAAGTTGGCGAACCCTGACCAATCGTTGAATCCTAATAATCTGCTTACTAAGCCGTGCCGTCCTTTCACCGCGTCGTCGTCCAAATTGATTTCATGCCAAAGACGTCAATACCACCGTCCTCTTCTTCATCGAACATGACTGCTTCTAGTCTGTTATTTAGCCTGCAAAGACGTTAGATTCCACTACACTACACTACACTCACCAAAATCTTAGAGTTCTGCAGAGGAGAATCCCGTCTCACAGTCTACCATCCACTGTCCACAACTTCTATCCAGGCTCCTCCATCCACCTCAACTAAGGAGCCAGAGCCATCTCCTGTAGCGGCCAGCGACTCAAAACATACGTCTCAAGCAGCATCATCGTCGACCTCGTCTTCAACATCCTTAGCTGATCCGCCCGACTTCGACGGACCAGATATGAATTATCAGAAATGGGAAACGAACGACATGACGTACGAGCTTACCCCGGAAAACTTCCAAAAAACTTCGCGACTTAAGTGGATCTTTACTAGAAATGACGGCATGCAGGTTGAATGGTTCAGATCATTGTAAAATATTCCCAGTTTCGTTTTCCCGTAAGACCACGTTGTGCTAATTATTCTTTGTTCAGGAACCATGAACGCATTGCCAACGAAGTCAGAGCCTTGCAGCTAGTCTTGAAGGATACAACAATACCCGTACCAAAACTAATTGCCCATGGAGCTTATTCCGATGGCCGACGATATTTGGTTACAGAGCGTATCGATGGCGTTACTCTGAATCGACTTCTTGGTACAAGGGATGAAAGCGACGCTTACACGAATGCCCTCTGCTTTATAAACGACATAGTTTTACCCCAGCTTGAGAAGCTGAAGTCTAAAGAACGGGGCATTGATGGATTTGTCATGCCGCCTTCTTGGCTGAGTCCTGACCTCCAGCCACCGTGGAAAGGTAAAACAACTTGGAAAACTCTTCCACTGAATGAGCCAGGATATGTGTTTCAACATGGGGATCTTGCGGCTCACAACATCATCATGGACCCAAAGTCTCTTCAAGTCAAGGCCTTGATTGATTGGGAATATGCTGGCTTTTTCCCACCGATGATGCAGAGATGGCCTGGGACGCTGGATAAAACTCTTTACGATAACCGTGGTGATAACGTAGCTGGCGCTATATCGGAATTTCTTGCTGATGAGTATCTGGAATGTTACAATAGGTGGGAAAACAAGGCAGAATTGGATGACCTGATCCAAGCAGGAATGCTTCCAGATCCCTCATTTTGCAAAAAGCAAGAATAGGTCTAAATAAGGGCGATTTTTACAACAGCTGTTAGAGTCTTGTTTGCAGATTACTAATAGATAGGACAGTAAATGAAGTGGGATAAAACAGCCTTTATGAACTAATGCTGTCAATAATGCAGTCAACCTTAAAGCAAGAGGTTTTATATTCATCTTACAAAGACTGTCAAACATCGCAGGGAGAAGTAAACGTATGTCCCTACGTAGCGAGACGCCCCCTATTACGAGACAAATCTATAGTTTTAGAACTATAAATATTTTCTTAGCAAGTCTATAAAGATGTTATTTATATATCACTTTCTTTTACTATTTTTTCCTAGAGAGACCACTTAGTAACAAAAAAAAGAGTGTGGTTGATTATGCTGTCGATCGTTTCACTTATGCTACTGGTCGCCGCTTCCGCTGTTTCCCCCTGTTCAATCGCGACATTCAAAGTATTTTCAAAATTCAGAGCATTTAAGGAAAGGTCCTATCACGAAATATTATAGCTCTAAATTTTACAAGTATTCAGAGAGGAAAAGAATAGAGTCCGGGAGTTACGCCGGTGCGACGAGGGGTCTACATGTTTCAGTGCTTAGTAATATATATTAGCCGAGATACAATTTACTATGTTCACGCCTAGGCTCGCTATGTTCTACTTGTACTCAGCCACGAATCTCAGGCTTATCGTCACGCGTGTGGCGCTGAAGCATGTTTCTGGAACATTCCATATGTAGGTGCGCGGCAGCACGCTGGTGCCTGGGCCTAGGAGATCGCTCTCGTCTCCTTCCATATTACTGTATCATTGCGACGCCAATATGGACAGAGCCAGTCAGTTATTAAGCCGAGCTTCAAGTCCTCACGAATACACAAGAGATCGTCAAGCGCCTTGGTGTCTGCGCCGGACGCTCACTTATGTAATCACTGGCAAAAGCAACGG
>CAJVRM010000529.1:0-82704 GCA_911693285.1 Hymenoscyphus albidus
TCTTCTTCTTATCATAGCATACCAACCAGCGAACACCCAGCCAAGTTTAGTTAGCCAGTTTGAGTATTCGTTACACTTGTAGCGCTATTTAGAGATTTGGTAGAGCTTTATAAGGCGACGTAGTATAGATCGGTACATTTTAGTAGGTACTTCGTCTCTTACTTACTAGTAGGTCGCCTTTAGATACTCACGTATATATCGTATGACATTTCGCTCCTTAATATAGCTATACGTCTTAGGACAGCCTTTGCGAGGGAGATCTTTCTGTTTGGTGGAGGTGCGGTCGGTAGTACAGGTTTTATAAACAGTACTTTTTTCGTGACTAAGTGCTTCCGCGATCTCGCCGTAGGTAGCACCCACTTTAGGTGCTCTAATAATCTGATTTCTCTCGCTAGGTAATAGGTTTCGAGGCCTCCGAGCAGGAGCATCTTCAGGGGTTTTGCGAGGCATTGTGTAGTGGATTTGCAGGGGGGTGGGAGTGGGTTTATATGTTCGCGTAATCCACTAATTTAGCGAGCCGTCCGGAAATTTACGGTACATGACTGTATGACGGTGGAAGCGAGTATCCCGCCATGCAAGAGATGATGAATTTCATCCAGCGAGCATTTAAAGACGCGGGCATGCATTCCGTTCCAGGTCCTTCAGTTAAGATGTGGATGCGTGAGGTGGGAGCAGTTGATATCCAAGAAAGGGTTTTGTCCTTCCCTTTAGGGTCCCGCGCTGCCACCACGGATGATGTCTCAAGCACCATGGAGATTATTGAAGGCATGATTAATAACTTTACCGCGATTGGAATCTAGTAAGTGAGAATGTCATTGTCTACGGAGGATAGAATATGGGGATAGGGATACGAAGCTGAAACGGCCCGTATCATAGAAACACCCGAATACTAGTATAAGCCAGAACAATTCAAGATGCTCAAGGAGGATGTCTTCAAGGAGATGTCAGAGATTGGAAATAATTGGCGCTTTTGGGTTGTTACTGGGCAGAAGCCTATTTAGATTGGCTTCTACCGCGCAAAATTTAAGGGAGTCTTGCCCCCTACTAATTTCCAAGGCCCAAAAATGTTCTGTTACCATCTGTAAGCGTACTCAAAAACATATAATAGAGAACCGGGATAAAAGGCTTCCAATTCAATAATTCTACCACGAGAAAATCAATTCTAGCACTGCCGACAAACAAATACAAGCTAGTAAGAGACTCCGACCTTGGATTTTCACTTCCTTCGTACCCATTCGACAATACAGAAAAGAAACGTAATAAAATCCCACCCTCGACTTTTCTGCTAGAGCCACAAAGCCAACCCAGAATGCCAAACCAGAATAAATGTGTCACAATCTCAAGTGAGGGTTGATAATCGCTCGCTCCGTCAACACATCTAGAAATGCAAAAAGAAAGAAGAGATAATGCAACGGCGCATACCACAAATTGAAAACCACCCAATCCCAACAACTCTAGTAGTAATTATCTAACATTCGGTGATCCAAATAATATCGATTTTGCATTTCGAAGGCCGCTGTAAGAGGAGGGAAAGAAAAAGTTATTATAGAAGCATTGATTACTGTAATTAGATGCAAGGCCTGGACATGAAGCCGTAAACGATGATGGTGGATATCAGTTTGTCGTGTTCAAACAGCCAGCCGTGATATTGGTAATTCATGAAATACGCGAAGTTGATCTGGTAAAGTTTCAGTTATCTGATGGTAATTGAAAACGCTACAGTGACTTACAGCAAGAAAATTAGTATAGAACCAGAAGCCTACGAGCCGGCAGCAAAACGGACTGAATTAGAATTTGTAGCAACAACTCCTCCAGCAGGCGATGTGACGGGTGCAGGCAGACAATTGGCATCATCACCGGACGTCTCATAGGAACTGCCGACCCCTGATCCTGCTCCAGATGCTGAATTTTCAGCAGCACGGTTTCTCAGGCGCCAATGCCGAGTTCTGCGGCTACGGCCAGTCTTGGAATCTTGAGAACCTGTAGGGGGATCACTGGGGGCCGAGACACGACGTCGTTGCTATAAATGTATCAGTCAAAAGGACTGCACATATACGCAAGTATGCTTACAGATGGAGGACCCTGTAAGAGGGGTTGACCTTCTCCAGAACTGACTACTGTTATGTCCGAATCCTGACCACCGTCGACGGAATCCTGGAGTTTACTAGCTGGTTCGCTCTTTGCCACGTGCCTCCTGGCGATTCTGGACCGTTTCGATTTTGGCTTGTCGGTCGTGGATTCTGCTTCGGTGGATATTTCATGAGAAGGAACAGATTCAGAACTTTCAACTTCTTTGGTGCCATCTGGAATTCATTAGAGTCAATCAACGTATAACAATACGTCAAGATATACCTGTATTTTCAAACCTAGCCTTTTTTGCAGTCTTCTTGCTCAAGCTTGCGGCTTTTTTCTCCTCCTTTTCAACTTTCTTTTGAGCTTTTATAGCCTCCTTGGATGTTGTTGGCTTTAAAGGCGAGAGCGCTTCCGATTCAGCTTTAGAGCGAAGCGGGACAAACTCAGGCGCGTCAGGTTTCAATTTGGAGCCCTGTGTGTGTTAGAGGACTTTGGATATATATACACCCAGCCTTCAAGAACAGCGTGAAAATGACATGTGGATCAACAAGAATGGAGCGGCTGCTAATTGTGTAATTTGATGAAAACTTCGACTGAGTCTATTTGAATTTGGTCCATAATTCTTTGGCAACAATATACTGGAAGCAACTATGCGACCGTTGCGGTGGACATCCCAAGGGATTAGATTTCTGCTGTGCTTACCTCTCGCTGATGTCCAACTTCGCCTTTCTTCACATCATCTTTCTTGTTCTTATCGGTAGCAGACGCGTTGGATTCCGGAGCTGCCTTTGCCTTGAGCATTTCTGCCTTTTGTTTGTCTGGGCTGAGATCGTTGATCATGTTGATATCTTTCTTCTCGGGGCTCCGAGATCGGGACCGCTCGCTAGAAGGTTTGACAAATATCTGTTTTGACCACAACTCATGATACTTCCCCCGGGATTGAATCAAACCTTGATGTGTACCCTCTTCAACGATTTCGCCATTCATTACAACAAGAATGTGATCTGCCTTCATGATTGTTGAAAGACGATGTCTGATAGTATTAGTGCCTTCATCTAAACAGAACAGCAATTCAAGACTTACGCTACGATGAAAGTGGTTCGGCCACGGCATAGAGTTCTAAACCCTTCTTGGATAAGATGCTCTGTTTCAGTATCAACAGCACTGGTAGCTTCGTCCAAAAGAATGATTTCCGGTTGCTTGAGGATAGCACGAGCTATTGCAAGACGTTGCTTCTCGCCACCAGACAATTTTCTTCGCTTCACGTCAGCAATCTATCCAAATAATATAGACGAGTACTTACACTCCCTGATGCCCGACAAAAGATTGGTAGCCATCCGGAAAAGACATAATCTTATCATGAATAGCGGCAGCTTTGCAAGCCTCATAGACCTCCTCATCAGTAGCAGAAAGACGGGCATAGCGTACGTTGTTCATTATCGAGTCCCCAAAGAGCGTGGGATTTTGCGGGACAACTCCAATATTTTCTCGGAGACTTAAAAGAGTCAGCTGAATCAAGAAATCAATCGATCTAGGGATGCATACCTGCTTAGAGTGACATCACGAATATCTTGGCCATCGATAGATATGCTTCCAGCTTTGACATCATAGAATCGATCAATCAATTTTAGGATGGTTGACTTTCCACCGCCTGTTTGACCGACCAGGGCTACAGTTTTTCCAGGGGGAACAGTAAAGCTGACATTCTTTAGTGTTGGTTTTCGGTCATCGTAAGCAAATTCGACGCGATCAAATTTGACCAAACCTTTATCTAGCTTCAACTGCTTGGAACTTGGCAAATCTGAAATCGAAGGCTTTGTTTGGAATAGTTCGAGTAAGCGTTCCGCATCCATTAAACTATATGATATTGTCTTGAACATCGTGCTAAAGAAAACCAGAGGATCTCCCTGAAGTCAGCATGAACGAAAACTCCAGGATCTTGATAATGACGTACTTGCAAGCTGTGCCCAGTACACAAGCAATGTTGTGAATTTCCCAACCGACTGCCCCTCGAAAGCAACTTGATAAGCGCCAAGCCAGAGAGCTCCCAGGAGACCTACGGTCATGACAAGACCTTGAGCAGCACTGATTGACTGTGAGGACATCTCATAGGTGTATTTGGCTTTCAGGTGATCTCGAACAGCTTTTCACTGTTAGCAAGTGGCTTTCAAACTAGGTTAGAACTCCTCAGATCACCTACCAGACCCATATTTCTCCTTTTCGTACGGAAGCATATTGAACATCTAAAACAGATTCAATTTGTATTCCAGTTGGACCATAATGTGAACTTACACTAGCAGTAACCCATCCATCCATAGAGTCATATCCAACTTGCCATTCTTTACGCACGACGGCGATATACTTTCGACGCTTGCCTGCCCGCATACTTACCAGCTTTGTCGTAACGTATAGGTAAGTACTTGCCGTTGATGCCATCATTAAACCCATGTATGGGCCATACATAGACCAGAGATACCCAAAGGCAATTGCAAGATCGATGAACATGGGTATGACGCTGAAACAAATGCTTTCTAAGAGATCGGCAACCGATCTACCACCGTTGAGAGCCTGGATCAGGTCAGAGCTTGATTTGCTATCATGAAAATCCGATGAGAGGGTCATGATATGGGCATGCGAAGCTGTACTAAGTGCGTCATATGAATACTGCTCAACTGGCATCCAGAGCCACTTTTGAAGCCAACCGATGCATGCGCTGCTGTTGATGAAACGGTAGACAGCATAAACTGCCACGGGAAGCCAAATGTTATGGTCCGGTTCTATGGTAGTTAGTAGAATGCCAAAATAGGAGCTGGACAACTGGACTACCTACCGCCTCCAACGTATTTGGTGAGACTGTCAATCATCACGCCTAATTGATTGGGTATGAGGACATTCAAAGCATTGGTGGCCAACAAGCATAGTATCACAAGAAATCCCCTGAACTGAAGATGTCGGTCATGCATTGGAACGACATATGGAAAGAAGACCTTACAAGCAGATTAGCATGGGAAAACTCGATCGCTTGGAACAACTCACGGCAAACCCTTTAGCGTAGGTGAACCAGTCACCATCTTGCTTCAAGCGTTTCTGAATCAGCTCCTGAGCCTCCTTTTGTTGCTTAAGCCATGAATCTTTTGATGTGTCATCGTCGTCCTCCTCGCCGTCAGATTCCTGGGCAGTAGTGGTGCCATATCCGTTTGTAGAATCTTCAGAGCTCGATGGTTTGGGAGCAAGCTTCTTTCTCAACAGGGATTGTCTTTCTGCATCAGCATTATCGTATTCTTTGGGGTCGTTTCGCAAGGTGAAATATAGTACGATCAGGGCTATAAACGTTGCAATTCTGGCACCTTTTATGAAGATGATGGAGTAGTCAAAGATTGATGCGGGGGGTTGGTAGACGTTCGGGAGGATGACCAAGGTTAGTTCAACAGTAACCCCAATAAACCAGGTTCCGTAGTAAGGGTACCAAACAGGGAATTTTGCGTCCGTCAGAGCCAGAGCTTGAATTCCGAAAGCGATTGTCGAAGCTATGAGGTAAACCTGCCAGGATCAATACATAAGTAACTCATAAATTATTTCCAAAATACGAGAGTCACTTACTACTCTATCTTGCCCAGGATACCATTGGGAAGAGGCTGCAATAACATGACTCAGCACATCGATTGATTCAGAAAGCTACCGGTTTATCAGTAAAGAACTGAGGGGTGAATTGACAATGTGAAATCGCGTACGTATGTGCCAGCAACCACGAATATCAAGCCCAATAAAACATTACGGCGAACTTGCTCGTCACGGATCCGAAGTCGTTGAGTCTGCAAGGTGCAGACGGTGATGGTCAGAGCCAAAAGGAAGTATAAGAAGACTACAGCAGAATACGCGTAGTGGATGCTTTTGATGGCAACCCGAACCTAGGTATATCAAGGTCAGTAGTTGTGCCTGATAATCACTCTGACTAGATGATACTGGACCTCGCCTCGAGGTTGGAGTCATGATCGTGTGTGGTAGTATGGAGGATAGGAGGGAAGGAGGGAAGACCTACGCTATCGGGAGCGTTCAGAGCCATGATTTGAGTCTATTCCAAGAGAACGAATGCGGTACAACGTGGAGGCGCAAGCTGGGAATTGGAGCCGAGCCGAGATCGCTGAGTTGACAGGTGATCAGCAATTAATCCAATGGACCAGAGCCTTAATGGCCAAGCCGCGAGCGCTTTTGAGATCGGCCCCACGTAGAAAGAAACGAGTGTCTGAGGAGAGCAAAAGGAGAGTGTCGGAAAGGATTTTGGATTTTGGTAACAGATTCGGAAAGAGATGGGCGGAGGACAAAACATGAGGCGGACAGGGAACCTCGGCGAGATGAGGAGACGGCAGGAGGGGAGGAGACAAGGCTGCCGCTCCCACCGCCACCAGGAAGGCGCAACCAGAGGAGGCTGAGAGACGAGAGATGAGACGAGAAAGTACTGGATCGTGACTTCTGATTTCTCAACCTTCAAGATGCTCCTACTCCAGCTCTAGCTGACCTTGTGGGTGGGACACGTCAATATTCCCAGTCACTGTTGAGGTTGGCTGGGCAAAGGTAGCCAAGAGGCAGGTCACATAAATTGGGAGGTGAGATACATAGGTACCCAGCCCACCGTTCAATCTAACCGTCAACCTTTCAAGTATCCAGTTCCAGGGTTCCTGTCAATTTGGATACCACAGGGTGATGCGGCAGGTACGAGGTGACTCCACCGAGAGCTGGAGCGCCTGGCACCTACAACGGCATGAAAAGGTACAAGCACAACACAATACTGTAATGACTACTCCAGAAGCAGTAGCAGAAGCATATGAGAAAGGAACAGAATGAGAAAGGAACAGAATGAGAAAGAAAGTCAAACTCAGAATCCGAGTCCCGCAGTGTTTAATGCAGACTCTAAATACTTCAAACACGCCTTTGCACACTATAACTTGATCATGACCCGCACCGTATAGTAAGCATTTGTACCCCGCCCAGGACCCAGAGAGCCGCCATATGCAGAGAGACGAAGGGGCAAGGTGAGGGGCAAGGAAAGCAAAAGTACCTGATTAGCTGTGACTCAGATTCAGCTGTAGGTTGACTTTGAGAATCCCAGGTGGAATACCACCCAATTTGTATTTCTCGTTGAGACTCTGCTGCGTCGACTCCAGCCCAGGCTGACGCTGAAATATCGACTCTGTTGTTTTTCTTTTTTGCCTTCGTTGATTTTAATTTGTTACCGCTCTCTCTTTCTTTCCACTTTCTTATTGATCTATCTTCTCGCTCGCTTGTTTCTTGCCCCTGAGTCTTCAACGACTCCCTGTACACAAGTATCAGCAAATTCTTTCAACCTCGCCTTCCTCCACAATCACCCTTCAACTTGATAACTGTGCTATAGGAGTTTGACGTTTGTTGCTGACAGCTCGGTAATCCAATTGTAACTGGCGCTCAGCCTTCCGCGTCTTAGTATTTTCGCCTAGCTTCTCGGCCTCGAGGATAGTTGGACGTCTCTCCTCGGGCGGTGGCTCGCCTTAAAATGAGCCACTTCGCGAGGCCGCGGTGGTAAAGACCGTCAGCCTCTTAGGAGGTATACAAATCCGCTCGAATGATGACGGCTCGTCCAACTTGTCAGCTGGTCTAGAATCTTTTCGCAAGTCCGTTGGCAAACTGGTTTCCTGTGGTGCCACAATCGCGATGCTTCTATAAGTCGTGCAACAATCTCGAAATTTTTGGGATATGAGAGTGGATAGCACAGCTTCTGGGAATTTGAAACGTTTTCGTTCTTTGACCTCACGAGCTCCAGGGGAACATAAAGCGGACCCGATGGTCGTCTCCGCTGCAAGCCGTGGCACACATCCCCAAGCCGGTCCATGACAGGATCAAACGGCATATCAATTGAGGAAGCTACTCGTCTTGCAGGACAGGACGCTGTTGGGCGGGTCCTTGGCCTCTTGTGCGTAAGGTTCTGCCAAATACATCCATCGTCAAAAACGTGTCCCAATGTGGCCACCTTGAGTTGATGATGCCCGGTGAGCTGAGATGGCCTCGAATCCCATCTGAAAGGTAAGACGCCTGCAAGCCCGCTGCAAAACGCAGAACAACGCCTGGCCAGTAACCACAGGGCGCAGAGCATCGCATCGCCATCGACTGCCACCCCGAGGAGGCGGTGGCAGCGGTGACGGCGGCAGAGCCACTACGACACTTCTCAATGGCTCGAAAACGAAGACATCTCGGTGTTGATAATGTGTCACAGACACTGCACGATGAAAAAAAAGAGAAGAGCCAAAAGGTGGTCCGCTCCTAGTGTCCTTGTGTTCACAGAAGGCCATTTCTGGTGCGTCTGCAGGGTTTTATGGCACATCGGTTGTGTGGTGCGTGGTTGGGGTTGTGATGTTTCCCAACACGCTGTGGCCATGCGCCGATGACCCCTGTGGAACATGTCAACTTCTCCCACACGCCTCATCTTTCCCGATTTCATCAAATGACCTTTCTCCCTACCAGCACGGCCAATCTGCAACTGTACTCGCCTATAAAGTTCGAGTTGCCGGACCGGTACCAGTTCACCTTCTCCACCATATCCACCTCCAACAGTGGACCATCAGATGAAGTTGCAACAGTTGGCTGCTTTCATGCAGCATAAGCACACCTTAATGGTACTGTACGACTTGAGCTTCATGGACCGCTGTCAACCAGCATTGTCGGGAAATATCTACCAAGAAGAACGCGGGAGGGAAGATCGCTCGATGGGAAGTGCCGATCAGCCACCAACCCAAATCCACCTGAAAATAGCTTATCTGCCGTGAACCCGTTGTTGGATCGCAGTTGCACAATCGCGAGTTTCCGAACCAGGCATCCATGATTATATCTCAGTAGGTAACCTATTATTATATCCGGGAAAACTGAACACTTGATTGGGCGTCGGCCATCTTACCTGAACTTTCTTCGATTTCATGTGACAGCAATCTCTTCGTCCCTTGGGTTGAATTATTGATTATAAATCGCAATGGTCATCAGTCGTATGTAATATATAATTGGCATGTACCACCCAACCATTCTGCAGATGAATAGCCTTCGCTTACATTTCCCATAGCATCCCCATATAACCTCCTTTGTGGAACGACGATGAAGATTCAAAGACGAGAATGCAAGTTGCCATATCATGAGCAAGGGAACCTTGTGAGAGCACGCACTCAGAAAACTCGCGGATGTGGTACCATCTTTTAAGCTGGCTTTTAACTTGCTCCTGTGGCCCGATTTGTTGGTATTGACGCAGTGGCTGCGTTGCTGTCTCTCCCAGAAGATGCACCTCGACTACTTGAGCCAACTGATCAGCCTCTCGGTAGTCGCCTGAAATGCAATATCTACCGTACATGCGGACCTGATTAAGATTCTGTCATATCTCTGTTTTTCGCCTGAGCTACCGACCTCCCGGCACATAAAATTGGGCTGGGTAAAGGAAAAAGACGGAAAGGCGGTTTCTGGGAAACAGAAAGCTTTGGGAACACGAAGAATACTGTTGGAGCCTTGCGAGAATAGTCGATATGAATTTTATAAGTATGATGTGTACGAGCAGCTGACGGCAGTAACCACCCAGGCGCACGTAAGCACATAATCGTGAGATGGCAATGACGACGAAGACTGTGAGTTAATGAGAGAATAAGAACATGTTGTAATTGCCGTTGCGTATTCGGTGCAGAATGAACCACTTCATGGAGATCGAGTTAGATCGAGTTCGTGAGACCTGAGCGAGTGGTGGACAAAATCGAGCCCTTGATACCTGTGGCAGAACCACTAAATCCTTTGATGAGTTAGTAACTTCTCGTTCTGTAGTAATAGAGGGATATTGCTTGCTTCAATGGCTGAACCAGAATTATGATGCGGAATATGGAATTGGGATGCCGGCCGAGATCCTCCAATTCCCCAATTTCTGCTTAACACGCGAGAAATATCTTCAGCGCTGGTATCAGTGACATGCAATAGTTGCAAGGTTACAACTCGAGGTACTTGTAGCCTAATTGAAGGCTTAATAGCAATAATACAACTCGGGCGGAATCATAGTTAAAGGGTTCGACTTTTTATATTTGAGTGTAGTTTCAGCACTGTCACTCTTCATCCTCGTAAGTATGTGGTTCGGAACTAGCAGAACATATGGAATTGATGAGAACATAAGATATCCAATATAATAGAACGAATGTGTATAAGATGTGATGTATAATTTGGTAGAAGGTGTCGCGTCATCCGTGTACATCGGGACACGGCAATGGTGGGTCCTATCGGTCTTTTGATTTTCCGGGCCGACGTCCCTCACAGCCCTTCCTCCTTGAAAGAGCGGGACTCCTCTTGTATCAAGTCTCTTGCATTGACGTGTTTGTACTATTTGTTTATTCTAATATCTACTGACCTATTATTCTGGCCTTACAATCTTCTCGAAGAGACATCATCCTTGAGGAATGGGTATGCCCGACTCTCATGGTGCAAACTTGGTATTCGTCTGTACCATGCCCAATGAAAGCCGCCTCTGGTACACATGCGCTTTTCTTACTCCGACATAAAAAAAAATTCCTTTGAAGGAACCGATTGCTCAAAAGCCTGAAACGAATCCAGGACTATATCCAGAGACAACGGAAATACTCAGGAGGCAAAAATAGAGAAAAGGAAAAAGATCCTGCCAAAGGAAAAAAAAAAGAACAACAATAAATGAAATTAGGATTGGTCTAATTTAGATCAAAACATCCGTGGATGCCATCATCACCTATATTCAAAATGGCTTGAAACTGAAATCAATGTTTGAGGCGTTGAAGTTGCCCGGGTTGAAACTTGAACTTGGCTTTGCTTGACCAGTAGTTGCATGACTAGCACTGGAACTCATTTCTGCTTGGGCAGTTGCTTTTGTAGGTGCTTGGTTTGTCATCGGAACCTGCTTCGCATCACTTGGGCGTGTAGATGCAGTGCGAAAGTGACCATGTGGTCTGGTTGTGCTTGCTTGATTTGGTTGGTAGTAGCTGGGGTTTTGTTGCAAGCTTTGAAGGTATGCAGATGAGGAACCAGCACTTGAGCCAAAGCTAACAGAGGCACCAGAGAATTGTTGACTGTGGGTTTGGTGACGGCTGGGAGCTTGTCTGAAGTTGAGCGTGCTATTCGCATGGCCAGCGCTAGCATTGAATCTCTCTCGCTCTGCAGCTGCTTGCTGTAGTCTCAACTCGTGCTGTTGAAGAAGTGACATGCCTGTATTACCACGAATTGTGTCCATGAGATCTGGCTGCGAGCTTGGGCGATGTGCATGGTTGACTTTGGGTTGTGGTGTAGCGCTTGCGCCTGAAGACGTCTGACGAAGGATCTCAAGAAGCTCATGGGAGTGGTTGCCCTTTCCGAGATTGGGAGTGAGAGCGCTGCTTTGTGAATCATTGGATGCCTTTCGTGGTTGCTGCAAGTTGAATGATGGTGAATCTGGACGGAGTTGGTTTGAGGCGCTCTGTCGTTGGTGGTGTTGGGCTGGCATTTCAGGCTTGACGTTGGTAGTGAGCTGAGCACCAATGTCTCTTGCGATTTGGGAAGCCGACTTCTGCATTGACCGATTGACTGTTGGCGAGCTGGTGGCACTGCTTTGTTGATTGTGAATATAGGCCAACACGCTAGGACTGTGACTTGGATACTTTTGGCCATAACTAGAACTTCCTGGAGTTGCATATGGATTGTATAAGCTTTGTGCTTCACGTTTTCCAACAGTTGCCTTGTATGCCTCCTCTTGGATGGTCCTCAGGTCTTTTTGAGCACTGGTGAATCCACGTTCATGTGTCAAGTTGATGGCTTGTGGAGTAGTGAGTTGCAGGGCAGCTGCAGGGAAGAAAGTGCGGTCATCGCCGTCATGAAAGGTGGCAGCGGATTCATGTACCTGAGAAAGTTGCTCTCTCATATGCTCAGGGAGTTGAGGAGAGAGGGGGGCAGTTGCACTTTCAGCAGCGGTGCGTTGTTGGCGGAAAGTAGCTGTATGTTCAGGATCGGCTGGATAGCCTGGATCTCCAGGAGCCACCCATTTGACCTCCATACCACAAGGTGGAAATGGGATGTGATCAAGGGGATATCTTCGATGATTCTCTGGGTCGCCATGCATCCGTTGATAGATTCCCCACTACCACAAGTTAGCATACGTCTCATTGTATCTGGGAATGAAAGCGATGGGCATGGAGTATCAATGGCTATTGAAGAGATGAGAGGATACACAAATGTGCTTACATTCGCGTTAGGGTCGACACGTCCATCCTTGGGGTATCCGCCCTTCTCCTTGAAGACAAGCTTCTTCATGGGCTTGTTTCCATTCTGGAGATACAACTGATAGAGCTCCTCCACGTCTGGGTCATCCTCTTGCTTGAATCTTTCTTGAAACATTTGGGCGACCTTGTACTCGGGGGTGTCGCGAAGTGCTTCGTAGAGATCTTGAAGGGTTGGTGTCGGCGCAGTACTGGTCATGGTCGGAGGGGCACGCGCAGGCATGCCATCATGTGCAGGCATCCTGTGACTATGCTGTTCGACGTAGGCCAAAGCTTGACCAGACGGGTGATTCATCATTCTGGTTTGGTTGTGTTCTTGGGATGGTCGGTGGTATTGAAGGGCCATCTTCAGGTCCATTTTGTGATGTGCACTTTGGATGGACAAGTTCAGACGCGTAGATGACTTGCACTCAAAATATAACCAACGCTCATCTTCAACGCGTCCACGCGTCTCCATTCACTGGGCAACCACCACTCACTGAGCTCCAGTTTCTTGATTAAACTTAGCTCTAATACGAGAAACTTCAACATACTTCTAACGATCGTATTCAAAACCTTGATAAAAGGTTGACATTACACCTCTCAGGATATTCTTTTTCAATGTTTACTTCGTATAATTTACGCGACTGTCTCTGTCTGTTTCAGATTGTCTAAATAAGGAGTGGCCATATTTTTCTACCACACATCAGAATTCCTATTGATTTACCTGTAATATACTAGTGATCTGGAGTAATCAGCAGTATCTTCTTCGCAGAAGATTACTTGGTGGTCAGATAAAGCTAGAATTTAGGACGTCATGAAGAAAGGTTCTTGTTGATTTTGAGGTGATAGATTATATCTGATATGTTAAGACACATTAACTTACAACTGAAAGCTGTAGAATATGGGCTGACCTTCTTTCTGGGTTTTGAACTCATCAGGTTGTTTAATAAAAGAGTCATGATAAGGTGGAAAAAACCACAAGTCGCTTGATTATTGTACCACCCTCATCTAATTATAATTCAAACCTTCTTGCAAGTGTTACGTTCGCATTCATGCAAGTGATTGGCATAGCTAATAGTTCTTTTAGAGGTATGAGACTTGGGTTTTGTTCTTTGCACAAAGCGTATTTTTTTCTATTCATATTGATTTGAATCTTTTCTATAAGCATTACATTACCTAGAAGAAAATATTTTGCCATATTATAATGTGCGTAAGAGATCCAAGAGAGATCCAAGTTGGCTGTTGGCAGATTCTGTGCCCCTTGACGTATGTCATAGGTCATGTGATGAGTCATACTGTCATCAGAATGGGCTTTCATCTGAGCGTTTGAATCAGGAGAAATATTGATGTTATACGCGAACATAGATAGATGTGTTTAATCTTTCAAATTGAAATGCTTCTGGTATCCTGTAAACCTAATCCAGGTTTTGGGACTGTCAGGTGGCCTTTCTTGGGCTTGCAACCTGGAAGCTTTCCATTTCCTAGTACTATTCATCTTACTTTACATTTTTGTCTGTTACAGTATCTAGAAAATGAATCATTGAGCCTTCTGCTTTCAATTGCTGAAACTTTTAAGTCATGAACCATGCTAGAAACCCCATTTCTTTCTTGAAGGGTTGAATACCACCAATCTCCTTGTCTTTTGACACTGGATGAATAACTTCACACTTCGCATGAGTCAGTTATTTTGCCATCTAGAAACTGAGATATTCGTTTACATACTTCAATTTTTATTTACCCAGAATCAAAATTATATTATCGATGCGTGGCTATCACGAATAAAAAGTGATTCATTTAGTCTGAAGATAGGAGCTATGGTGCTGCGAGGGTAAGATTAAGGAACGTCTTGCGCCTCTTCCTTTATTCTAAGCATTCGTGATCTTGGTTTAGTGGTATGACTGATCAAGTGACGTTGGTGATGTGGGTCTCATTCAAGTGGTTTGCCAAACTCTCCCTCTGAGAAAGATAGGGGCAAATCGGCTAACTTCATGCACATGAAAGAACTTGACATGAACACTTCCTTACTTCACAACCAGCAACCATTCAAATCTTTTCCTTCCAGATGAAATTTCTATTTCTTTGCTCTGACCGTTTAGAGATGAGGTCGTTTTGTTGTGGGCACACCCTTGAAGGTGATGGCGAGCTACCTTCGCGCTGATTTTCTGGTCCCGCACAACAAACAATCCTTCACCTTGACCATTCACACTCCACCAAATTCCAGCGACAACCACTTCTCATGCTCTCAGAAGCCTCTCAGAGATTCTTGGACCTCCAAAGATCCTCTCTGAGCTGTACGGATCTGCTGGATTCCGTCGCCCCCGCTGCTCCGCAACTCTCGGGGCCAGGCTTGAATACCTTGGCCTGAGCGATCGAGAGAGCAACAGGTCCAATGAGGACCTTTCGTATTTCTCTTCGAATTCCAGTGCGCCATACGAATCTTTATATCGATCTCTCGACCCCCTCTCGACATCGTTCCTCCCCGGCTCAGATCGTCCCCTCTACCGTCCTCTCGACAATAAGCAAGTCTCCTTGGCTCATCCTCTCTCTGTTGTTTGGTAAGCTTCTATCCAATTCTCAAATTGACAGGGAGCGCGCGAAATCATTCTAACAATATGAAAGCCCTCACACCCTTTTCAATCCATTTTGGACAAGCCCCACTTGCTTTGATAGCTTGATCGGGGATCATATCCTATTTCAAGAGCCTCCAATCGTGGCATGATCCGTGCGCTGTAGGGCTGGCAGGTTCAACATATGCTCTTGTTTTCGGTCTGAAGGAGCTGGGTCTTCGAATCTGTATCACCTCTTCTGGAAAATACATTTGATTGTGAGTTTGCCATCTTCTTTTAAGATTCAACCAATATTGATTTGAAACCAGCGACGAGTCCATACCTTCATAAATACTCAACACGCCCAGGTGCTTCTTTGATTTTAGATCGTTTGTAACGCTGCTGGCGCCAAGGACCCGTTACCCAATCTGCAAATCCCCTTGAGGTCGGACACAAAAGATGGACAGATTCTATGAAGGAAGAATGGGAACAACGTCTTCCCTCCCTACACTCCTCTATCAACATTGAAGAAGAAATACAACCTGCCTTTCGGTACATCCTGGGAGGTAGTGCTTCTGGCAAGGCAGCTCCCCCCGCCAAGGTCTTTAAGACCAAGGCACCGGGTTCCCTCCCTACACTCCTCTATCACTTATTCTATCAACGCTGAAGAAGAAATACAACTTGCCTTTCGGTACATCCCCGGGTGGTAGTGCTTCTGGTATAGCTGCTCTACCCGCCAAGGTCGTTAAGACCAAGGCACTGGGTTCCCTCCCTACACTCCTCTATCACTTCTCAAGGAGGCAGAGTGTCTTTTAGAGAGGGTGTTCAATCTGCAGATCTTGACTCAGACGCATAATTTATTCCAAAGGGTTCCAAGGGAGCACGACACGTGCGCAAAGTCACTTGATGGAGAATCTGAAGATGAGAAACATACTCTGACGGCAAGCTGTAGGGTGCTGGAGTAGAGATTTCAATGAAGCAGAGCCCAAGTCTGATGGCGAAAGTTCTGCTGACGGGGTCGATACCATGAAAGTCTTGAAGAAGAGTCCCGAACCTTTGACACCAGTCAGGGCAACCAGTACCACTCAAACCCCACCACCTCCGAGTACAAACATCAAGCTCAAACCCAACACAAGCTCGCGACGTGGTTGTGGTAGAATGTAATTTAATGTATCATAGAAGAATAGCAATGAAACGTGTAGTTCAACTCAAGGATTGTAAAACTATCCACTTTCCAAGCACTTCATGCGTGTGCACATACTACTAATGCTGTTCACAAATACAAGTACGCAACGTAGAGTACTAGTAGTAGTAGATATATTACATTTTAGGGACCATTTTGTAAAGGAAAATAGAAGTAATGATTTCTATAGAATCTCTAGACATTTCTCTCTGTATTTATACGCGTCGCTATACGAATTATTATAGTAGCTAGTATGTCGAGTAGAGAAATCTTTTATATCTTTATTACCGTGTTTTTACGTGTTAAGGTTTAAGATCTATAAACCCACTTTCCAAGGTCTTAAGCCTCAATTTAACCCATATATTATATCCACAAGTGCGCACGACCGCACCCGGCACTCTCGAGTCCGGAAGGGATATTCCTACAAAGACCTTCAAGGTAGCTTTTTGGCTACAGCTGGGATAAGACTCACTAATTCAATCCGATATATAAACGGTAATACGATCTTAGCGGCAAATGATTGTTCTGTATTATGGAAAGTCAATGACCGCGAGATGTTTAACACTCCAGTCTCAATGTACAGATACATTGCTTTGTTGAATAAAGTGAAATAGGAATGGATTAATAGGTACAGCAAGCAAGATTACTTTACTTTCCACCCCAAACATCCACATACGTTCAAATTCGTGGTAGAGATAACAAGTGATGAACATGTAATTTCTTAGTATTCTAATTTTAGTGCATTTGTGTACGTTAAAACTTCTTCTTGTTAGCAGATTTCACAACTTGATAAATCCAATTTTGAGGTTTTGCCTATAAAATTGCTTGGTTTCAATGCCACAGGTATTGCAGACGTAATAAGCTTACAGATCTCTACACTCCGCGTGAGTTAATTAGTTGGACAGCATCAAGTTTCCGTTACTAAGGGCGCTTTAGGAAACTAGTTCTGTAATTTCACAGGTGGTGGGAGTGTGATTTTCCAACTCAAGAGTATGTGCTGGCATGAATGTCCACCCTAGTTGAGGGGCTCGACCATTGTAATTGTGGAAAGGAGTCAATATTCGTTTATGAATCAATAATGGTCAAGAAGATACGCCATCTCAATTCTATAATAAACAATACCAAAGAGTCCGTCGGAAAATATTCAAGATGTTGAAGTACTCCTTAATACGTCTCTGGCAAAGTCAACGTACGTTCACAAATGTTCATATTTTATGGTCTCTCATAGCTCTTTTAGAAAAGCACTCTTGTTACCTCTATGTCCGAGGCGAGAATTAACCTTGATATGCTTATGTTACAGTACGAGCCTTGGAAAGCTTGTTTTTAGACTGCTACACGTTCTACAAACCCTGTTGCATACTTATTAAGCTTTGGATCTTCCGTAGTAGGTACGGGGTTACAAACTTGCTTCGAAGTAAAATCGTTTGGAATTCAACGCATTGGTCCCATGAGGGTTATATTTGATTCCTGCATAAATTTACTGCCAACCAGAGCTACATACAGTATTGTGGCATTCATATTTGCAGCGGTGAACATGTGCCAAGATCGTAAAAAAGGCTTTTGAGATTCTCACGACCCCTCGCCACCCTTAATAATAGTAAAAGGTTGGCCATAGCTCAAGAAGCTACCACTCGGCCGTTGAGATTTTCAAAACTCAAAAGCTGAATTCGATGGAGTGTTCGTTCATCCGGTATTCGGCAAATATGGGTCGATTTGTAGCGGTGAACATGTGCCAAGATCGTAAAAAAGGCTTTTGAGTTTCTCACGACCCCTCGCCACCCTTAATAATAGTAAAAGGTTGGCCATAGCTCAAGAAGCTACCACTCGGCCGTTGAGATTTTCAAAACTCAAAAGCTGAATTCGATGGAGTGTTCATCCGGTATTCGGCAAATATAGGTCTATAGAAAACCATATAAGTATAACATTCAACTGTCCATTCTACTGCCAGCCACCCTTCGCCTTCTCTCCCAAGTCCCTTCAACTGTCCGATCAACCTTATACTTCCAACCAAAATTTTCTCCGTACTCAAAATGAAGTGTATGTTCCATATTATTCTTGGCAAAACCCTTGCTAATCATCCGCAGTCTCCCTCATCATTCCGGCGGCGATCGTCCTCTTCTCAACTTCAGCCAACGCCGCTTGCAGAGTCGTAAATGGAAAACAGGATTGTCCGAATAATACGTACTGTCACACAATGTGCACGGACAGATACAGAAATTGCCTCGAGTTTGAAGCAGGGAATGGCATTTGCCGCGCTGGATAAATCTCAAGCGTGTTGAGGGACTTTGGGAACCATTAAGACCGTCGGCTTAATTGATCATTGGACAATCGTCAAATTTTTCAACGGCAATCCTCAATAATACATGCACCACATCCACCAAGTTTACTTATTGGTGGGGGGAAAGGGGGGGGGGTTACCCAAAATGAAATCAAGCCCATAATCAAAATCACCTTATTTCTCTGTGGATTGTGCTCGCTCTTAAAACCTCGTAACATTACTCTCTGTTGATGGTCTGGACGTAATATCAGTGCGTCTTTCCTTTGCGCTATCGCTTGCCTAAGTGTCTTATCCGAGTTTGGTTATGCCTCCGTAACAGCGCCGTTTAAGGAGAGTATGAGACATTGTCTTTCTGCAAGCCATCCACTACCGCAGCCCTATGTATGAAGGAATCGTGGGGTAGTAGAACAGGGCATAGCGCATAACCATCAATTAAGTCTACTTTCATTTCGTAAGATACTAGAAGATTCAAGCTACTTTTCTCCGCCGTACATATTTAGGCCTTCGATGTCAATAGTGCAACGCAAAGTGTAACTTATATTCGTTATTGTCTTATCCCCTGAGGCCCGGAGAGGCAAATAGTAGAGACTGAAAAATCCTCCATCATCTTTATAATACTGCTCGACCCAGTGTAAATGGAGCAGGCTGTTCTGTACCCGATCAAGTAACATGCGAAAAGCTATTAGAGGCGTACTTGCTCCATGACCCTTAGAAGTACATGTAGAAAAACTCACAAGCAAAAGCAAGATGAAATCAGGACCGATGTATTCATGATCTAGTGGGTAGACCTCACGTTTCCCACGCCCTCAAAGCAAAATGTAGCTCAATAAGAAAAACTCCATGACCGCCCTTGCCCACTGAAACCCCGCCATTAACCCCACGTTCAACCCGTCATCAGTCACATATCTCATTCGTCCCATGTATCATGACCATTCCAGCTCGCCCGTATGTGCTCATGCGCTAGGGAACTCCTTGGGCCAGCACTTCTCCTTGGGCCAAGTCTTTTGATCGTGCGTCTCGGCATGGACCTCCAACTGCTTTATATTCGTGTTGACGATTTCTTTTCGGCAGTTTGCGCACTAGATTGCGCAAGGGGCGATTAGCATTGTATCTCTCGGTAGGCTCTCATTTGTGCCTCCTTTCGTTGTTATTTTGGGAGATTGCGATCCAGAGGGGGGGGGGAATGTTGCTATGCTTTGGTCTGATCGGGATGGGCTTGTTGCTCGAGGTCTCAACGTACGATGGATGTTGGCTTTGGGGCTTTGACAGGGAGACCATTTGCTTTGACGGGTGCGCGTGTGCCAGCTGCTTCGGCTTTGCGGTGATCGCGTTGGACCTGAGGAAGGGTTGTTTATCAGCGTTGATTCTCCATATGTTGCCTGCCTTTTCTATTTCTCCGACTCTTGTAGAGAACTCACCTTCATCTTCTTAGAAACGGGCATGTTTGCGGTGTGAATGGAATAATTAGAGGGTGGTTGCTTCGTGGAATAGGTTTGCAGTGCTTGAATGTATGTGTGGCTGGTGGTTGTTGTTGGCGAGAGGTGGGAATAATCTTTGAAATTCTCGCCTCGCCGCGCTTCCCCCAGGCAGTTTAAGCTTAAATCCAGCCCCACTAAATATGGCGGGGTGCGTTCACGTGATAGCCCCTCCTTTTCCTCATTTCCTGTTTTGGTAAGTAAATACTGGTACTCGAGACAAGCGGTAAAATTAATGACAAGGAATAGCAGTCTACCATCCGGGTTTCCTCTAGGTTCTAAATTCACCGCTGGGATGGAGGGTCGACTAACCAGTTTCTTGGAATGTATCGGGGGTTATTTTGCCTCCGAGCGAACGATATTTCTGACAGGGGTATCGGGGTTCTTCTACATCAACCTACCTGAAACAATACCATTAATTGTAATATGTGGGAAATCGAATCCCCTTATTGGCTCCTTTTTTGGATCGGTGATGACTTTTCAATTAACTTGATACTAATTTCTCTTAAGAATAATACATATAAAGCTACCAATACCCCCTCCAAACTTGAACAAATCATTCAGTGATCGGTTTATCTATTGGAATTTCCCACACTTTGTTCATTTACTTCTGATAACTTATACGTCGCTCCAACAAACCAATTCCGAAATGTCGAAAACCATTGTGATCCTAGGAATCACTGGAAAACAGGTAAATAATCTATGCAACAGCTTGTTCGGAATAACAACTAAGATCTGTAGGGTGGCTCAGTAGCTGATCGTTTTCTAGCCCTTCCGGATTGGAAAATCCGAGGCATAACCCGCAACACTACCTCCAAATCTGCTCTAGCTCTTTCATCCAAAGGAATTGAACTCACTGTTGCAGATTTCAACGATCCCCCAACTATCAAGACTGCCTTTGAAGGAGCGACGGCAATCTTTGTTAACACAAACTTCTGGGAACCATTCTATAACCCCGGAACCAAAGCTCTCCTCAAAGAAGGCCAATCGCTTAACGAATACTGCTACGAAGAAGAAGTACAACAACTCAAAAACATTGCGGATGCAGCAGCAAAGGCTGAAGGACTGGAGAGAATCGTGCTCAGCGGCCAGTGTAATGTTGATAAGTGGGCAAATGGAAAGTACAAAGCGGTGTATCATTTTGATAGCAAGGCAAGAGGGGCTGAGTATTTGAAAGAGAAGTATCCTGATCTGGCTGAGAAAATGACCGTCTTGATTATGGGGAACTATATGGCGAACTGGAAGGATGGTCTGTATTTCCGAAAGGTATGATCGAAAACTCCACCTACTTGACTTTCAGTTCTAATCAGAGTATAGACACAGGAAGGAACTATCAAGCTCCCCGTCCTCAAAGGAACTCAACGCAATCTCCGGGCTCAAGTTGATACCCGTGACACGGGTGCTTTAGTCTACGCAGTTCTCAACTGTACACCAGGGAAAACCATCCTCGGAGCTGGATGCCAAGTTTCCTGGACCGATCAATTCAAGAAATGGTGTGACATGCAAAACTTGATTTACGGGGGTTTTGATGAGGTAACGCTTGAGCAATTCGAGAAGTTTGCTCCTATTCCGGGTTTGATGACGGAGATTGGTGAAATGATGTTATTCGAGGATGAGTTTGGATATACTGGTGGGGAGGAAATCGTGCTTCCTAAGAATGTGAGTTTTTGTGTCTTGTTCCACCAACAGACATTTCGCTAATAAGTTTCTGGTAGTTGGGCGTGCCTTTTCAAATGACCAGTGGGGAGGAGTACGTCAAGAAGGAGGATTGGTCTCGTGTTTTGGCTACATTGAAGTAGTCAAGACTAAAACTGTGTGCTGCAGCTCAAGATATGATTGACGAGCACCAGTCACTTGCAATCTTTTAGGGTCTTTATGTATTTGAAAAAAAATCAGTTCATTTCCTTCTACTGAAGTGACTCTCCCAACGCTTCATCTCACTGCTATACAGTAGAAGATAAATTGGCGGTCCAAATATCTTCATATCCTCAGAATGTGATACCTAACTTCTCTTCTTAGCTTCACTCATTACGTTATCTATTGCCCACCAGCCTACTTCGCACCTTTCTTACTTTCATTAACACCGTTTTTCTTACCCGACGACTTCCGAGTCTGAACCTTCATCATACTATCCTGCTCATCACGACACTGATCACTCAACTCCTCATCCTCCTCTCGTCTACCAAGTCCCGCTGCCTCCTTCTGGTGGCATTCTGGACAAAGATCCTTGATAGTTTCGACTTTTCTCTCAACTTTGTGTAGGAGGTTGTATCTGTAACGACAGAACTCGGGCTTGTACCGGATGTGGTGGCTGCAGAGTGTGTAGGACTTAATTGTTTGGAAGCACATCTTGTGTGGTTTATATTCAGGGTTGGAGGGTTTTCTGCGGATGATATGCAGTTGTACTTGTCGCTAGTATTAATGATGCTAAATATTTCGCTCGGTAGAAGAAATCTTCTTTAGGTAAAGAATGTGTTGGAAATAGCTGGAGCTCAAAAGATTATGGGGTGTAATAGAGGCAAAAGTACATGAAGACTTAACATCCTTCTGCGCTTTGGATAACCGCCACTACCTATTCAATTAACCAAATCTGGGGTAACATCAAAACATTCTCCATATCCCAAGCTCCCGAGGTCATGCAAGGTCTCTACGACTATCAAACAACCCCCAACAAAGATCTCTACGCCAATCTAGTTCTCAACATCGTCGCCAGCAACGATACTATAATTCTTACTCTGGTCTACCTCAAGCCCATCCCCAATCGTCCAGTTTACGCCCCGTTCTACAAACTCACTCCTGTTACTTCGACCGACGTCTCCCTAACCCTCCACCAACTTATGGGTCTCTTCCCCACTCCTGCACTCCCCAGATGGTCCTGGTACTCAGCAAGCTTAACCCCTAATACCGCCTTGTATTCCCAACTCAGCAATCTCCTTACCACCGCCCCGGAAGTTTTCACCATAGCAGCTCTGCAAGCAGGCTCCGTAGTTGGCACCGTTCAGCCCATCAGCTCCAATGTAGTCTTAGCGGGGTAAAAGCGAGGGGGAAACGCACTAGGACTCCAGGCTGTCAATCAGACGTGGTTCTCTGTCAACGCGGCGTGGTGGAATGCTGAAGATGATGTGGCTGCTTATGCGGCTTTGGCATCTTTACACAACAAAGTTGAGGCTCTAATAAAGGGCGCAGGAGCTGACGTGAGATATATTTTTAGGAATGATGCGAACATTCACCAGTCTGTGATTGCTTCATATGGGGCTGCTAATGTGGCACGGTTGAAGAATTTTCAAAGGGTTTATGATCCTCAGGCAGTTTTTCAGAAGCTTGTTACGGGTGGTCAAAAGCTACCAGGCATTGACATGAGTAATTGAAAGAAGCGAAAGGGTGTTTGCAAAGTGTTTCGAGGTGTGGTTCTGGTGTAGAAGTACCCATTTCTTTGATGATGTAGCAAGTTGACATAGATATATAATATTCTATTACCATGTGTAACCTAGCCCTAACTCTCACTCAATAAAAATCCATTATTCTGTAACTTCTGGAATACTTGCTCCGGATCATGCCTCAAGGCTGTCTCCTTTAACCTCGCCAGACAATCTCTCCCATATGAAGCCAGCGGATTCTGATCTCTGGAAGCATCATTCATATAAAGAAAAGAAATATCCAAATTGGCCTCCCTTGTGAGTTTCCCCCAAAATTCAGTTGTCTGGATAGAGACTTGACGCACCAAGTCGTCATCTTCTTCATTCTCCCAATCAACAGTTGTTGTCCACCCTAATCACAATACTGTTAGCCCAAGGAAACACCCTTGACATAAAGACTTTTGGAGGCCCATAAAATTCTGGTTAACAAACGGAATACACAACGCATTCCCTCCCTTTTGAATTCCCTGCTCAATGAGACCGGTCCCGACATGTTGGAGGACAAATGACTGGTTAGCGCCGGTGGCATCGCGTACTGCAAGAGCTTTCTCGCTCCAGAATGTGTAGGCTTGGTACGTGATATTCGTATCTGTCCGGGAGGCAAACGCTCGATAATCATGTCTAATTTGTAATTAGTCCTGTCTATGTTTATATCTATGTGTATATAGCACTTACCTACCACGCCCAGGCAGAAAAGCCCCTGCAACCCACTTCTGCAATTCCGCAAACCCAATATTCCCCGCTGGGAACACCACATTCCCCACCTCTAGCCCATAGATATCGCCAAACACACTTGATGGCTCTTCCAGAGGCTCAGAGTATAAAAGACCTACCAAAATGGAATCTAAAGATATACTAAGGGCTATAGTTGATTTAGGGTCCGATGAGCCGTTGGTTTGCCACGCATCGAAAGCTGTGAGGGCGGGCAGGGCCATAGTAGTGGGGTAAGTGGAGATCTGGACCCAGATAGTGGACACGGGTATTGTATACAGGTCATAGCGGGTTACAGTGCCGAAATTGGGACCGCCCCCCTTGAGCGCACGAAACAGGTCAGGGTTCGAGGCTATGTTTGTGTAAACGATAGTACTGTTTGCTAATACCACCTATATTTGGTTAAATCATGTAAGTAATTGAAAACATGAGCAAAACAAATACCTCAAAGTTCTTAACATTATCAGCCGCAAGGCCAAATTGTTCAGAGAAGTAAAAGTATCCCCCTAAACCGCCAAGCTAGGTAAGCGAATGGAAAGAAGAGAAGGGAGATGTTGAACAGACCACCGACCACCGACCACCGACCCCCCAACACCAACAACAGGCTCTCTCGCGCGAACTGTGAGAACCTTTGCTGTAGACAAGACTTCATACACGTCCCCCCAAACCGCACCAGGACCTACACTCGCAACACTTCGGTCCCTCGACAAAGTTATTTCTCTTAGCTTTCCCATATCCATCAAAATACCCTCCTTTCCTACGCTAGAAAACCCAGGGCTTGGAGAGTGACCACCACTGCGAACAGAGAATTTTACCGCGAAGAAGGTAATGATTTTAAGAGCTACAGAGACGTCTTGGGTGTTTCTGGGCATGACAATATGGTAAGGCTCGATCCAGCACGTTTGCGACCTAAGTGAAAAGGAAGTTTAAAAAGCGTCGGTGAAGAAATAATTGTTCTTTGATACAGAGGGACTTACCAGTTCTCTTCTACTAAGGTCTGGTTGATTGGGCTAGCATTGACTTGGGATTCTCCTAGGGAGATCTGTGCGGTTTGACATGCTACCTGAACAACATCTGCCGAGTTACTAGCTTGTGCGTATTGGGCAGCGAGGGATTTTATTTGAGAATTTCGTATATTTAGACTAGAAGCCAAGGTTTGGAAGTCGCCTTTGGTGGTATTAGCAAATAGAAATAGGAGAGCGTAGAACAGTTTCATGGCTCTATCTTGCATAGCTCTTTGGGAAGGTAAGAGCTTGGGTAGGGTAAATATAATGGTATGAAGATAAATGCTGATGTTAGTGTGGCTAGAGTTCTGGTTTAAAGTATGAAATTTATACTAGTTCTACGGCTACTATCTCCTGTACCGTACTGGGTAAATGTTAAGTGATTGAGCACGTGCTACCCTAGGTAGATAAAAATAGGCATTTTTGTACTAAAATTCCAAACGTCTTATAATAGATAGAACAATTTAAAACAAGATGTTTTATCTAATTATGGTAGAAATTTAGTATTCGATTACTGAATCTATAGAAAGAGTGCCTAGAGTTTATTTTAAAGATGTGAGGGTTAGAACCCATAGTGGGGCTCGGGCCTAGAGCCCTCGCTAAGCTAAGCGACCCCGCCTCTGGAACGCCATGGAATAAGATAGAATGCTATGACGCAGAAGATTGGTAATACTATGGAACAGTGTTGAATGCAATGGAAATGCTACATTTAGTATAAGAGTAGAGGAGGAACATGTATTTACAGACCACGTAGTTCTTAATTGAATATTGAACCCACACCTTTGAGTTGTTCGAGGTCTGGCCTCTCACAAAAGAAATATAAATCTTTTCCAAAAAGAAACGAAATACAGTCACGTTCTAGTCCTGTGACTATATATTTCCTTACTAAAACTTAAAGCGATTAATAGCCTGGATTTCTACGGTGTTAGAATTGACCTAATATTATACGTCATAATAATTCTATGCAAGGGTACTGATTCCTGGTAAAGTCTACCCCGAACGGTGTCGGAGATATGGATCCATAATTTATGTATTTAAGTCTAAGAGTACCGAATGTTATCAGCTCATCTCGATAGTTGAATATTGTTGAATAGCAGAATGAATAAGGTGAATACTATCAGGTATAGGAGCATGGCCTTGGACGTGCATCTCGATGTAAGCGCTACACTCACTGCACGCAGCCACGGGGAACAGTCCGGAATATGTATTGCTTGCAGGTCACAATGTAAGGCATGGATAACACGGAGAAATGCTTTTTCCCACTGACCCACTATCAACTGTACCTAAACTTCAACTCTGAGCTGTCTCCCACCCCCCTCGTCCTCACCGCCACCCTCTTCTACCACATCTATCATCCCCAATGCCGCCTATGCAGTTCTCAACCACACCCACCTAGCAAGCGAGCATTCCTCGTTTTCTCTACAACCAAATAACCACCAAACCCACCCTACCAAAATCCGATCTGCATTCTCAAACTGCTATCGTAACCGGTTCCAATTCTGGCGTCGGTTATGAAACCAGCCGACAACTCCTCTCCCTCGGTCTCAACAAACTCATTCTCGCCGTACGAAACGAAGACCTTGGCCATGCTGCTGCTGCTATACTCTCCTCTGGTCAAACACTCGCAAGTGACACCACCATTGAAGTATGGAAGCTCGATCTCTCCTCCTACGATTCCATCGTGACCTTCAGTGAACGAGCCACCACTCTCGAACGTCTAGATATAGTAGTGTTTAACGCGGCGATCACGCCGGCCGTATTCAAAATCAATGAGCAGACAAAACATAGTGAATGTATCCAAGTGAATTATTTATCAACCGCGCTATTAGCTATCCTTCTACTTCCTGTGATAGAACGCCAATCATCACCAACTCACCTCAACATCGTTTCCTCTGAATGAAGTCGCAGCCTGGACTTCGTTCCCCCAAAAAGACTCGACTTCCATCCTGGATGCGCTTGATACAGACGAGAAAACTGACATGGTCGACCCCATGTTCATTTCCAAACTACTCGGTCAATTCTTCGTCACTGAATTAGCGAAAAAGGTGCCATGTTCTATGGCGATCATAAATTGCGCATCGCCCGGAACTGTATGGGACTCAAGATTCAATCGGGAGTATGATGAGACTTTTGCTGGACAGATTGTGAAGTGGATCAATCGCATGTGTGGAAATTCATCGAGGGTGGCAGCAAGGATGATTATGGATGCGGTTGTTAGGGGGGAGGAGAGTCATGGGCAATTCTTGTCATTCCAGAAGATTGTGCCGTAAGTTAAATTCTAGTCCTACTGTTTAACCCAACTGCCCAGTTCTGTTCTAAAGACAAGGCAAACAGCTAACCCCACAACAGAATGGCTGCTATAATTTACACTCCTGAGGGAGAAAAGATCTCAGCCTAGCTTTGGGAAGAGACAATGGCCGAGCTTTCGTTCGCAAAGGTAGAGGGCATATTGAGCAGCATAGCGGTCTAGGAAGATGTCAAACATTTTCGCCCCGTTTTAGGACTTGAATTGTCTACGTCAACCTTATGTGGCTATTAATTTTGGAAGAGCAAAAGCTGTAATAATCTACTTATGTTGTTTACTTATATGCCTTTTGAAACTCGAGCATGGATATTGCTCAGGTTCATTTTTGTACATTCTAAGTGTACTCTTACACCACTAGTAATGAAACAACTGCTACTAAAGTGTTCTAAGGTACATGGGTTAATTACAGTAAGTATATGCTTCCACTAAATCATTTCCTCTTTTACTATCTTACTCTTTCTTTCTGTCTTTTTGCGCTTTCTAAGCGATCAGTTGATGGTCTCCCGCCCTCTCCCGCTGTTTTGGCCAGGCTAAAAACCTTGAAAACAGCCATTATGCCAACGGAAAAGACGCATAGTGTCAGGGGGATCTCGCTATGATCTAGATTCTACTACTACTACTAGCTGTAACGCTATCCACTCTCGTCTAAAAGCGTGTTCCGAAAGCGTAATTAGGAAAGTATAAAGGCGGAACCGAGTAGAATCCAAGCTTCATTTCTACCAGGTTTTGCAATGCGATGCTTATAGTATTGTAAAATGACCAGTCAGAGAAACTGTATACGGGTATATATTAGCAGATGCAGGAGAGTGGAGGTAAGTGACAATATCGATTCGAGCGCTGGGTATATTCCTCACTAGGAGGATTACCGAGAAACACAACAACGACCAACAGTGATGGACCTTTTTTTGACCTAAGATGGAATATCCGAAACGTAATGGGTAAGTCGTAGTTGTTGTCAATATCCATTTGTAACCTTCCTTTTGTGTACTAGCAGAGAAGCCATGTACCAAGCTGCTTCACGCGCCTCATTGTCCCCCGGACGATTGTTATTATTCCCTTGCTGCTCCGCCATCAGATTTATGTCAAACCTTGCTACTTATAAGTGGGTTAGGTGCGGCCATGTCACCTCAGGCTGATCAAAACGCTTCTCGACCCGATTAAAACAGTTATAGTTATCACACGATATCTCGTTCTAGGCCTGATTTACTAATATTTTTCAATATGGGCGTTCCATACAAGAAATCAGCGTCTCTTTCAAATCAATACGGAGGTCTTCATGCCAGCCGTTGGGTCGATCTTCTCTCAAAATCATGGATTCCATTCATACAACTGGCGCGACTGGACCCCTCGGCTGCCCTTTTCTTGATCTACTTCCCCCATTTGTTTGGAATACTACAAGCTGCAAATAACAATAACAGCCAGGTATCTGAAGTTCTACGAGTGTGCGTCTTGCTTCTGGCTGGAAGTTTCTTCTTTTCCAACACCGCACACACTTGGAACGACCTCGTCGATTCTCCCATCGACAAACAGGTAGCACAAACAAAAAACCGGCCGATACCTAGGGGAGACATATCACTTTTCAAGGCATTCTTATTCGCTAACAGTCAAGCGTTCGGAGCCGCGTTCTTCTTGCTTTTCTTTTCTCCAACGACTGCGTTGGCGACGCTCCCGACCATCATAGGGACAGCATACTATCCTTGGGCAAAACGGCATACCCATTTCGCTCAAGTGGTCTTGGGGTTGTGTCTAGCATGGGGAATCGTTGTTGGAAACGCGGCAATAGGAATCCAGAACCCCTGGAAGGAAACAGGAATTTTTCTCTTAGTTCTTGCATCGACGCTGTGGACTGTTATCTACGATACGATCTACGCATGCCAAGATATTGTCGACGACAAGAAGATAGGAGTGAAAAGTATGGCGGTTCTTTTTGGGGATAGTACAAAGGGCTTGCTCTGGGTGATGTTTTTTCTTATGGAAGGTGTGTTAGTTGCGTTTGGGCGGAGTGAGAAAATGGGATTCGGATATCATGCAGTTGCACTTGGGGGTTGTGCCGGCTCATTAGGACTCATGGTTTTGAATGTTGATTTAGATGATGGATCAAGCTGTTGGCGGTGGTTTTCATGTGGATTTTGGCTGACTGGGAGCTCTATCGCCGCGGGGTTGTTTGTAGAATATCTTGAGTTGTGAGAGAACGTAATCTTACTTCTTGCGTTACCGTCTTTAAGAGGCAGTAAGATCCATATCTTATTCGGGCCTTTACGCAGCCATAAAAGCAAGCATATTAGGCTATACAAACGCGCATATCAGTATATATACATCCGCTTAAGCTCAAAATCTTCCTCAGGCTCGATCTAAAACCGTTTTATTCCCTAATTCCAACTATATAATACAAAATCTTCACGTCAGAGCGAAAGTATGGAGTATTCAGAGGAAGATCAAGTGATAAGTGTGTATGTGATACAATATCTCATCAGTTCAATGGAGATTATTTACTGATTGTCTTTCACAGCCTCAACGGAATAGTCAGCACGCGAGTGATTCATCACGAGGATCGGTCATTTGCATTTCTTGTGACTATGGATATAGTAAAAGGCGAATCATTCTTCAAGCAGAAACCACCTCTCCACTTCCACGCCAACCAGGACAAATATATACAGGCAGTGGAGGTTAGGATGGGAATCAAGATCGAGGGGCGTGAATTGATCTTGGTGCCTGGAGAGAAGGAACACTGTATCAAGGCATGGGAAAACCACCGCTCGTATCCCCTTGTGACGGCCCAACAAGAGCCAGGGTGTAATTTTGTGAAATTCTTGCTTTCAGGGGAGAAGATATCCCAATCCTTCCAGTTCAACACCTTGTTCTTCGAAAATTGGTAAAAGTACCAGGACGAAGTGGTACAAGCGGGTGGGAATATTGATTTGATGCAGGTTTTAAGTGTAAGCTATTTCCGTTCGATAACTCCGCTATTGCCCAGGTGCTGACAGATGATTCAAATGATAGACATTTGATGCTGGGGGAACATATGTTTCTCTTCCGGCTTGGGTTCCATTTAGTAGTAGCGTATCGCAGATGCTTGGAGTTATTGTGGGGAGGTGGGTTGGTGGCTTGTTGGGATACCAGCCTTTCTACCAAAAGTACTCCGCAGACTGGGGACTTGCATGTCGGCAGATGAAGTTGTCCTTCTTTCAGAGGCGATTCGCCGAGACACACTAGATACGTGTAAGTATTCCTTAAGTGCACGGATACAGTAAGCGAAGGCAGTCAGGAAAGTTGTTGTCAGTAGTGCATTCATCAGCAGACGGAATTCACTACATCAAACTGAAATACTGTAAACCAACCGAGAGGATGGCACACATACTTTCCGCAAATTTTGCCATGCATGGACTATGGAATAACGCTCTCGTAAACTTGGGATTTATGACCTTTGTTACATTTTCGATGGTGTATTTCATCGTGAACCGCAGAATGGTGTCAATCAGCCCAGGCATAAAAGCCCCATACGCGATAAACTATTTGAGATTTGCACCTCACTCATTGGCGAACTGCTTGTACGTATTCTACGCAGGTCTTCTTATTGAAGCTGGTTATCAAAAGCCAACGCGAGGACCTTCTCAAGTTTGATGTATAGAAATTAAATTCTTCTCTAGTTCAAAACTTCAGCATACATGCTCGCCCGCAGTGACGTAAACATGATCGTACTTCCTGCCTCTGCCGTTACAGAGCTATCATCTTTACCGAATCAGATTGCAAATGGACTTCTCGCATTGGAGCGCGACATGCTTGGTAAATGGACTGGCCTGCATATGGACGTTGAAAGTAGACTACATCACAAAGTTGTGCAGCGAAAAGTCACACCAAATCTGGAGATCTTAACTCCAACCGTGGAAGAAGAGGTCAGGAATAGCTTTCTTGATTATCTTCCACAGAACTGCGAGAATGATTGGGTTGAAATCGAGCCATACTACGTTTTGTTGAAGGTTACTGCAAGGATTTCGGGTAGGGTATTGATAGGATTTCCCATTTGTCGCGATGAGCGATGGCTGGACTTCGCTATGATTTTCACACAAGAAGGTAGGGAAACTATCCAGTGTTCGGTGGTGTGCTGAAGTTAAGATTGCTAAATATTTTCAGTATTCGGAAGTCTCATTATAATGCGGTGGTTTCCTCCTTGGTTATATTCTACACTTGCCTTCTTTTTGCCATCTGTCCGGCGGGCCAAAGATTACATCCGCCAAGGACACGAAATTTTGGAGCCCGCATTCAAAAAACGCCTTGGAGAGATAGACGATAAAAAAGACAAATCAGAAACAATTGGTGACGGGTTTTCTTGGTTTGCGGAGCTAGCCCAGGGAGAAGACCGCTATCCTGCAAAACTCACTCACTTTGAAATCCTCCTCGCGCTTGCATCTATACAGTAGGTTATATCTGAAATACAACTTTCTCTTTCTGAAAGTCTGAAGAGTAAAATCACTTAGTCTCATATTTACTCTTTATCCCCCTTCGAAACAATTTTAGAGATGGCAATACTGACTTCAGCACCTTCCGCAGTACGACCTTGCTTCGTGAGGTTAATTTTCTATACGATATGATAGCTCGTCCACTGCTTGTTGACGAGCTTCGTAAGGAAATAGCTGACTCTAGCGAATTTGGGTGGAATGCAACATCATATGCACAATTGGGCAAGCTTGACAGTGCATTAAGAGAAAGCCAAAGAACAAGCCCACCAACTTTGATCGGACTTCGACATATTATGAAACAGTCTTATACGATGTCTGACTCTACATTTCTTCACAAAGGCTCCTATGTTTGTGTACCCGCCTACTCAATCGAAAACAACCCTGCAAACACACAAAATCCACACGTCTTTGATGGACTTCGAGACTATAAGAAGCGAGCTACCCATGTTAAGCCAAAGTCTCAGCATCTCTATACTACGCCTGAACCCTCGATGTCGGGATTTAGTTATGGGAAATCAGCTTGCCTAGGTCGCTTCTTCGCAGTGCTCATTCTGAAGACCATTTTCGTTAAGCCCCTGATAGAATACGATTTAAGGTTTACATCAGGAGCAACCGAGAAACCTGAAAATTGCCATGCCCATGAATTTATTTTCCCGCATCCGGCTACCAAAATTCTAATCAAGAAGAGGGCAAAATCTACGGCGCCATTTTGAATACAGCGTGTAACGGATCGGAACCCAGGACCGTCGCGGAAGGCTTCAAGAAGGCGGAGTGGTTGGCGAGATAAAAGAAGTGCTACCGTGCAGGGGAATATTGATAATCCAAGCTGGCATTATTGAGATTCTGGGACCATTCGATTCATTATATTCTTACACTTCAGTACGAAACTTGGAGTACTGTACATAGATGGCGCGTTCTTTGTCCTGGTTGTTGGATGACATTTTTATGCATATGGTGTTAGACAACTGTCTAAAGTGTAGAGCGGATTCGCTTGTACATAGTAAAGAGTCTTCTAGCCTGCAAAGGCCTAAGTGGGCGTATGGATCCGCTACAACATACATTTTCATGTGACTCCGTCGTGCGCTTGAGTCTTCTGGCTACCTAAGGGGTCTATTTTATACCAGACTAGAACTTAGCACAGTGACAACAGCCAACTATGCGTTTAACATTTCAAGTAAGGCTTCAATAATCTAGGGTGTCCACCAAAGGCTTTTTCTACAAAAGATCAAGTTTAGAATAACCAACGGGAGATCTATGATTTTCTCACTAGGTCATAATGGCTTGGCTAATTCAAGCCGTGATATTAATATGAAACTAGGCTAGATCTTCGATGCTGTACCATTCTCAATAAATACCTGTCGACAAGTCTTCCGCATGGGTTTCATCGATACAGAGGGCAAGAGCAACAGACATTACTTGAAAGGATGTCTCACCGCTCTCTGAATCCCTCATCATTCCACGATCCGGCCATCCTTATCCCATACTCACAATTCCAAATTCGTTTCAACTAATTACTCGTAGCCTCAAGAATCATCCTACTTTCATGAAAGCCTTAGATACCGATTTATTAAAACATGCACAAGAACAAAAAACTAAACGGCTGTAACTTAAGCCCCGCACCCTCTACAGAAAATAAATCCCCAAAAGGAAATTGTCTCACTTTAAAACATTTTCAGATGGACACATCGGTAGCACGTGCCCAGTTTCTAGGTTGTTTGCTTGTGTAAGAGCCGACTCTGTGGAGAATGAAGATCTACCTAGGTAGAAGAGCTTATATAAGAATGCTACGTTATGTAAATAAGACACTCGATCAATAATCTACACACCTCTCTGAAGATAACGGTATACCAGAAAGACTCGTATGCTTCAAATGTTTCTAGTAACGGCTAAGGATAATCAACATGGATTTCTGCGTTACAGTAAACAATCATCCCCTAACAAAACTATTCACTAAGAAGACTATCCACCCACCAACTACAAAAGAACTTCTGCCACCTATGAGAATGGCTCTTAACTTAACAAAGACGGTTCGATTGATACCAACTATATGCTCTTCCTCTTCCACTATGTTCGAGGCCCTCAAAATTCCTCCACCACTTCAAAACCTGACTCAACTCCAAGCTGGTTCTCATCAATCAATGCCCAAGGACGAGTGAGTGTATTATTTTCTTCATCCGAGCTTTATCCATTCGATTGATATTTTACCTTGGAAAATAAACTTATTGTCGATTTCTAAAAAGTCCCATCCCTCCCCACGCTTTGGCCCATTATCTTCTAGACTCCGTGCCATATTGAAGAACTGTCATTGTTGACAAGACAGCTCACCTCCCCATCTCTGCAAAGTTTGCTCGGCCATATCCAAGAGCGTTTTGTGAGTGATCGTTGATCTTGCGAAAAGTCTTGCTACGCTATTGTCGCGGATGATCTGAGCTCCATTGTTACCTGTAGGGTTGTTTTTTTATAGACCTACCACCCCCCTCCCCCTTCCCCACTTTTCCTTCGCTCGATGGTACGGTACATCCCAAGTTCCAACACTTGGAAAAGAAGGATCCTTGGGACAGCGCATGAGTACAGTAACTAATCCCCAAAACTCCCAACAAGGAATTGTATCGGTATGTGCCTCACTACTGTATCAAATTTATACATTTTGGCTCAAAAGCATATCGATAAGAATTACTACTTTATGTCCTCTTTCAGAAACATATATTGTCATCAAACCTCTAGTACAAAGTTTGCGGGAGGTATAGACAGATACAGGAACATGCCATTGGAATTTGGAAGCACTCTATTACTCGCAGTCCAAAACACGTTATAACCCACTTCCACGCGGAACCACCTCTCTCTAACTTATTTGAGCCAAACTCTAGGTATTCATACTCTATTTGGTTACCCTATAATTATTTCGGTCAACTATTATATAGAAAGGAATAACTTAAACCTCTAACTAACTATTATATTAAAATTAGTAATATTTTAACCAAACTTTTTTCGATTACGTACAACATAAAAGGGACAACATTTTGGTCATTATTAATAGTATTTAAAATAAACACTAACCAGTCTTCTATTATAATACCAAGTACTAGCAGAGAAAGTTCTATTAGGGTGTAACATAATCTTCTTTCTATAGTCTAAGTTTTCGTGATCTACCTAGATACTCTTTATATTATCGTCGTTAAAAGATTTCATACCTTTACTACGCGTACCTTAATACCCTGTAGTTATCGTATATTATATATGTTGTGTACTAGGTGATATAAGAATAAGATGGCGAACCTCACCCCAAATCCATACAGAGCTCTTGCTCGCGTTAGTGGTACTGCGTAAGTCGTAGTATTTAGTAGATAATTCTTAGCTTTTCGCAACTGAATCCAGAAATCCACCAGCTCCCGATAAACACCGCACCTATTATGCATATTCATTTGAACTTTCACCTCTCGATGAATCATTTACTTTCGAATATATATCTACCACCGATACCCCTGGAAAGTTGAGCGTAAAACTTTTATTCACAAGTGTGTTTATAATCACAAATATAGTTTCAACTTTCGTTACCTCTCGATCTACCCGTAGGTTAGCCACATCCAAGAGTTTCAAAGACGCTTGTGAAATGACTCTTGTATTCGAGGCCTCGTCGATAATAACCTATATCTACCTTGAAGCTGAAAACAGCGGGCAATGCGCTATTTATTTCCGTCGTGAAGTTGAAGAATCCCTCCCACCCTTTCTTTGAATTCTTTCACCCTTCCTTATACCCTCTAAACTAACCCTATAAGAACCCCATCACAACCCTCAAACCATACCCTTCACTTGCAGTAACAGCACAAAGCCACAAATCTATAGACATATCTACCACCGACCTCCAACCCAAAGATATATATCTTTGGTAATTTAGTAGTACTCACCATATGGGTAGACAACACTCTGGCAGAAAGTAATACTCATAGCAACGAAATGTGTTACATAGAATGCCGAAGCTTAGCTCTACGAGTTTTCAATAACACTTCGCCCCTTCAACTTTCTAAGTATCATCTTAAGACAGCGAAGCCAAAGGAAATGACGGGGAGCCGAGACACCACACTCACCTAGTAAACAATACAATAAGCATTCTACGTTGATGAGGGTGCTAATACGAGAGAAAGGTACGAAGTACTACATGCAGTGTTGGACGGGTTCTACTAACACTTACCCCTAAAAACGCGAAAAATCAAGAGTCCTTGCAGATTAAGGCAGATTAAGTTAGATCCGACGACAAGGCTCAGCAAAATATAATCATACCCAACCCTCTATCCATCCGAACCTCCTCCTTCCGCCTACTCTCTTACCACCGAATACCCACCCACCACCGATTTTCACCCTACGTTCGACGAATTCTCCTTTCAGTGAAGACACAAGGTATTAACCAAGCTTTGTCACTTTAACGCAGATAAAAAACATGGTACCAAGCATCCAGCTTTAGCTAGCAAGCATATATCATATCGACCTCCTCTCCATCGTTCTTCGTAGGATTACGGTATCTTGATTGAGGTTCTCCATGTCGCGCAGATCTCCAACATAGTAGAAGAACTCCATGTCCTTATAGAAAGGGATCTTGGATGGTCTGTATATAGTCCTGGTACTAGCGTGTGAGAAAGATTCAAAGTCCTTTGCAATAATCACGCGGTGCTATCTGCTTTTCTTCTCTTCTCCCACAAATTACAAGATTGAATCTGACGACAAATCCGCTCCATGTACAATGTTAAGATAAACATCTATATTAATTCGCTAAAACTAAAAGTTTCTTCTTTTCCCTGCATATACATAACACAGTAGCCCAAGATCCCTTAGCCCCTCAAAGACCCTCTACAACCAAACTACCACAAACATCCTACCCTCCATACCATCGCACTCCACATGCAATCCTCCCAGTAATTATACCGCACTTCACCACGGCTCAAAAAACCCATTTAAAACCTACCCATACATCCTATCTAACACTCTATACCCCTACCTTCACCACCACCACCATGGCAGAGGAGACTAACCAAACACCTCGCCTCACCCTCCCGCTGTTACCATTAAACCCCTATTCTCATACAACCCAAAAAGCTATTTCCAACCCTGTACATCCACAAGGATACCCCGTCGGCATGCGACTTCGTCCGCAGCTTTATCACCACTACCCCTAAAGAGCCGCACGCAATATGTCAAGCCTTAAGCTAGAAGAATTTATACCTGATGAACGCCTATCGGAAGAAGACCAGAACAGTATTTTGAGTACTAGCAAACACGAGATTATTTTATACTATTGTACTTATTCTATTCAACTTATGCTGGCTGTTCGGTCTTCATCACTTTATATTAATCCATCCGAACGTTCTCCTCTCGCTTACTCTTACCACCGAACATATATCCACCACCGATTTCCCTCAAAAGTTTAAACCAAAACAACCTCCTTTAAGAACAAACCGCACCAAAGTCCTAGTATAAAGAAGGAGCAACAATCCAGCACACTCGGTCATAGTCATCATCTATTCCCTCTTTGCCTTTGATGCCTGTGCTGTCTCATCCATCCAATTGAAACGGGTAACACTGCAGCATGCTTGATGGTACTGGTTATCTGGTAAACTCTTCACAACTTACAAGTAATCTATCAATAACCACTTAGATCGTACTGACTCCCACCAACACAAACATCATATCGTCCGCCCAGCAGCTCATGTTCACCCATGTTAACCCACTCCTCAAACGGGAACTTTCCAACCACCTTCCCCGATCTCCCCGTCCTTACTTACAACCAATTCAACAACCATACACTCCTTCTCCTAAATATCCCCCATCCCCCATCAACCATCTCAATATACTCTCATAGAACCAAAACCCCTATATCAAGACTCTAGGGAACCAGATCGCCGTACTACTAACAATCAAAAGTCTTCCCATATCATATCATAGTAATACATCCCACGAATCCACAATAGCAAACTATAATATATACCTGACAGCCACTTTCCAAGACCCAGAGGAAGGGTGTGTAGACTGTAAGTAGTCCCCCTTCATGTGTTGAGTATTTTATCGATTGCGGATTTTCTGGGGTCTGATATTGTACTATACTATATAACTATTAGATTTGAAGATTTCCACCTTCCCAGAAGCCTTGGTATCCACATACTGTACCTTACTGGTCCTCTCTTGATCTCTACGTTTTATGACTTACAGTATAAGAACTAGAACCCACATACCACAAAGAACTCACATACAACAAGAAGGCATTCCATGTTCCCTCATACCTTAATCCTAAAAAGAAAAGGGGTATAATATAACATAATATCTACAAGCAACTTTCTAAAAAAGTCAAAGAAAAAAAATAATAGGGACTCTAACCCGACAAAAGTACTTCAAACCTCCCCTCGCTTTTGAGAAAAACAAAGAAGCGGAACATGATTTGAACATTACTATAACCCATCCCTTCACCACCCATCCAAGAACCAAGATCCACACATCAGATCTCTTCAACCCAAAAAGAATCCCCCCCACAAATGACAAAAAGATCCATCCAAGGAACCTAGGAATCCACGACACACACCAAGTTCCCAGCAGGACTATACTGTACTACTACACACATCTGTGCTGGGCTGGGCTAAACTAATCAATCAACCTCCTCCTCAACAACCAGGAAGCCATCCTGTACCGTGTCATTCACGCCCACCGCCAACCCCTCAACCCCTTTCTCAACACCATCCATCATACCATCCGCCCTCTCCTTCCCCTTAGTGCCCATCTTAGTAGCACGTTTCTTCTTCCTCGTCGCTCCAACCTCGCCGCCCAACGGCGCCTCTCGAATCCACCTCACAATAGCCTGCGCCCTTTCCGTACTAATAGGATACTCCTTCCCCTCATCCTGCGCCCAGCGCTTGGGCATCTCGCGACCCTCCGCTTTACGTGCCTCCTCCTCCTGTCTGCGTTGTCTTGCGGCGACCGCAGCTTGGAAGGAAGCTTCATCGTGGACTCGATCATCCTCCAAGGCTTCCATGATAGCTTGTTGCTTGAGCCTCTCTTTCTTGTCGGCGAGGGTCTCTTTCTGTGCGTTTGCGCCGCTGGTTCCGTGGCCGGGGAGGCGAGCGGGGGCACAGAGGGATTCCCACGAGGCGGAGAGGGGGATGGTACTTGATGAGCGGCGGAGGACTTCTATCCAATCGGCTCGGCTTGGGGAACGGGCAGCTTGGAAGATGGGATAGCCATCGCAGACTCGGGCAAGGCGAGAGACCATGTAAGCGTGACGTTGGAGTTCACGGGTTGAGGTTTGGACTAGACAGTGGCAGAGAAGGAGGGAATGAAGGGCGTCTGTTAAAAGTGGGTGATAGGTTAGTGCTTCGTGGCAATCCGTTTGGGCGAGAATGGCTTTGGCGGCTTCATTTTGTGGGGTCAAGAGTTGTTGCTTGGTTCTTAAAGCAGTTCCTGTTTCTGGGTAAGGAGGTAGATCAGCGGGAGGGGTGGCCGAGAAGAGCGTGGACATTTGGTGAACCACAGGAGGTGGAAGCGAGGGTAGATCCGCACGAGAAGCGCTACCTTGAGGTCGGGAGCGATGATTTCCTTTATGGGGTACTAGAGCATCCGAAAGTTGACCATTGCTTAGAGAAGCATTACTTTCAAGGTCAAGACTCTTATTGCTAGTATGAGATCTTGGGGTCTTGAAACCATTTGCCGCTTGGTTGACTTTGCGTACGAAATCCTCGGCTATTTCAGCGGGGAGACCTGGAGTGTAGTCAAAATGGGACAAATAGCCAAGATAATCTCGTAGAGCTCTCTTTGCATTGGTCTTAACAATCTTTCTTGCTTCAAGACGTCTTCTCAAAGTTTCTTTCTCTGCGGGGGTCAGCTCTGGTGGTTCGGTATTTGTTCCATTAGTGTTAGGATCAGCATTTTCCTTTTTGCCATTAACTCCATTTGTTGCGCTTTTTGGCGGCAAGGCAGCATTGACATGTTGACAAGCAATAGTCAAATAAACACCAGCTCTATGGAAAAGCAACTGAGTTTCAAGACTACTAGGGTGGTCTTCTTCATCCAGCTTAATTTCTTCCTTCCACCTACTATTCCGTTGAGCTTCTTCTCTCGCCTCGCTTGCCAATTGAAGTTGCTGCCGTCCAGCTTTATGTTGATTTTGAAAGTACCGACACACCTGTAACGCAGCGGTTAAATCCTGCGCGGCTCCAAAATAGTCCTCCTTGAATATCTTAGTAACAGCTCTCGTCCTCAAAATCTCCCCTTCATTAGGTCTTTCCGCAATGACTTCATCCAGCGGCTCAAGACTCGTACATTCCGCCAGGTGCCTGGAAGGAATCTTTTCATGGAAGAAGTGAACATATTTGGCATCCGCATCTAGTGGGTTGCGCTGTAATACAAGACGAGCCACGTCCTCAAGCGTGGACGCAGATTGCATCGTCGCAACACTACATGCAATCTCATCTAGATGATATGCCTTGGATAACTTCTGCGTTGCCTGTTCGCGCATTCGATGTTTCCGCTCCCTACTCAATTTCGCATTTCCCCCTCCCCCACCAAGCCCTAGACCCAGTGCTGCTCCTCCATTTCCTAGTAATCCATTGCCGGCATTGAGTGAGTTTGTCAGGGCGGAGGAAGTGACACCGCTTGCGGCGCGTACTGCGAGATTGGTAGCATCGTCGACGAGCTTTCGGATCTTGAGAAGGTCGAAGAAGACGGCGGGGTCAATTGGTCGCGGACGAGGGAGGTTGTAGTTGTTGTTTGCGAGGCTTTCTAGCACTTCGGGAGGCAATTGTAGCCATGGGCCATGGAATGAGGAAATATACCGCCAATGTCTGGTGAATTGTCAGTTTGTAAATTATATCCAAAGTGCATCCTCAGGTATATTTCGACTCATGCGCCAGCTCCAGCTCCAGCTCCCACAGCACCAGCAGCAGCACCAAAAGGGAGACATGAAAAGGACAATGCTAGAGTCCAGACACATACTTGTTGCGACAAATAATCAATGCAGAAGTCGAAGGTTGCGGTGGTTTCGTCTTCGCACTCTTCTCCTTCGCTTTCGAGTTTGAAGTCGAAGCTGATGATGCCGGACTCGAGGGAAGGGGGGAGGGCATAGGCGTACTGTCGCCCGAGCCTTCCGCAACGTTCTGCGTCGTGTTCTTCTTCTTCGCCATGATTTTGCTGCAAAGGGATGCGATGGAGAGGAGCTACGCGAATATGACAAATGCAAGCAAATTATATTCAGCAGCAGTTTGCTCTCATTCAGGGTACATACCTATTCACTGTCTGCCCCGAAACATCTTTTCGTGGAGCTAATCACTTTTTTGACTAAAGCGGCGAAGCATTCTCTCCACTGCGGTAGCAAGAGCTGGACGAATGCGAACAATGAAAATAGCTGTACATGATAGTATCAAGCATTCCAATCTTCTACATTAATTGAAGAAGTTGAGGTATGTATTTAAGAACGTATAATGTGTTCATATTATTATTCAGATTATCCTAAACAATCAAAGCATTAAATTCACAAACACAGGAAGAGACAATCATCGCCGCCTTTACTAGCTAGGTATGACAATTGACATCGATCTCGTAACAGTGAAATCGAGGCTCACTTCAAAGACAAAACTGGGTGTACATCATAATTATAATTATTATCTCATCACGCCCACCAAAAGAATTCCGTTCCTCAGAACATTCTAGAGTAGGAGGTTATGAGCCTTGAAGACGAGGGATATCAAAACGCCCAATGCAATAACGCTCAATTTCACCATGCTAAACCTGAAGCCATAGCCGTCCAATGATCTTTATCATATATCACCACACCACCTCGCTCCCAACAGAATAAAGTCTACGAACTAAGCGCCAAACATGCATCAACCGCGAGCCCAACCCTAGAACATGTCAGTCTGACAATCATAACAAATTCGACATGATCAATTCTCACCTTCCCTCTTTCTGGGTCACTACATCACTGATGATATCCCTGTCCAGATCAGGAAACATTCCAGCTAGGGTTTCTACCACGTTGCTATGCTCTGCTTGCTGAATTCGGTGGGCTTCGGCTGCCTCTGCGCTTGCTTGCCTCGCTGCGGCATCTTCGGCTGTCATTCGAGCATGCGCTCTTTTCTCACGAGGCTGGCGTTGAGTTTGAACTTGGCCTGGGTCTGGACTCATACGAAGTGTGCTCCCAGGCTGAGGAGTTCCTGCTGGGCCACTTTGAGATGAGCCAACTTCTTCAGAGAAGATCCGCCCAATGGATGTCAAAGGTCGTTGTATGGTCCTTAATAACCCGGTCATTGCAGCTTTCTCGTCGTCTCCACTGTATTCATTTGAAGATGTTGATCTTCGGGGTGCGGATGACTCTCCTTCCATCGAATGGCGTGGTGTAACTTCTGGTCGGCTAAGGGCGGATTTTTCGGGCACCTGCGTCCGTGGCGGAGGTTCAGGGACTTCAGGGACTTCAGGGACTTCAGCAGCTTGATGTTTTTCGGCAATCGCAAAAACAGCTGCTTCAACATTCTTTTCAAAGTCCTCATCAGAGATTGTTAATGTTGTTCGATCCAGATTCTCAATGAATTGGACAGCTCCCATCTAAAAAAAATTAGCCAATCTCTTAAGTTGACTCAAAATGTGACTCACCAAAGAGGATAAATAATATCCTGCTTCCCCACCCAGCTTTTCTTGATTCCTAAACCTTAGAATGTACTGGACATTTGATACAAGATGATCTGGGTTTGCTTGTAAAACCACATAAATGAGTAACGGCATGAAAGAATCTGCCGACGAATCGGATTTTGCATGTTTCAGAAGGCCTTGTACGTTAGCTTTCCCTTCTTACAAAACGTCCTAGGATTCCGATCTTACCGAAGATGACTTTGCAGCAATTGAGGACGCAAATTATTTTATCCCTGGGTGCTCTATAGGTCTTGATTTTCAAGAGCTCTGCACAGAATTAGCGATGTCAAGCATTAGGTAGGAAATTCCCTAACCTTGCTGGGCAAGAATCAAAAATCGCTTGCCGCTATCCCCAACAGGTTGTATGTCTAAATGCTCCTCCTTTATCCACCCATAAATGGATACCTTTTGAGCAAGAATATCATCCCGCTCAACATCTTCTTGATGTTGACCACGTCTCCCAGGCCCCATTGGACGTTCCGCGCCTCTCCTCCTCGGCTTTCCGCCTGGAATTGGTTGGGGTGGAGGAATGGCAGGAGAAAATGTCTGGGTGTATAATCTGTTCATTACCAATTTCTCCATGCCTTCTCGAGCATTGTCAAACTCAGCATCGGAAACTTCACGCCATACATCACACTGAGCCATCTTGTTGGTGATGAAAGCAAGGAAATCGCCTATTATTTTGACTTGTTCATGAACCATCCATTGTTTTTTACCAAATTCTTGTAGGAAAGATCGGAGGAACTTAGCTACTGGATCAGCAGTTCTATGCCTCAACTGTTCTAGGAAACGGTGAAAGTCAAAGGGAAGATCCGGCTCAGGCTCTGGGGGAGGGGGTCGATGTATAGGCGGAGAAATGGGAGTTTCATTGTTTTGATGTCGATCATCACCGCTTCTCTGCTTTCCTAAACTGCGAATAGATCCTGGTTTTGGTGGTACTTCAGGACCAATATCTGTTGGGTCCCATGATGGATCCGTGGAGCGAGCTGGGGATGAAATTCTGAGGTCCTTCAAACTTTGGGCAGCGCTAGAGGCCAGCGGTTCAAGGCTTGATTTCCTAGGCGGGTGTTGTATTGGACTCCCAAGCAATGGCCCAGCTACCTCTAAACGTGGAGACATGACCTCTTCATGATCCGGCCCTTGACCTTCCTCACTAAATTGCTCCATTATTGTTTGTATTTCAGACCTGGACAAAGGATCTCGCTCATCCTCACTGACTGTTATTTTCTCGTCAAAGCCTGCATCTGATCGGGTAGGAGATCTCTCCGGGGCATCAAGATTTTGGGAATACTGAGGTATTGATGCACCACTGGAAGTTGACCTTGAGGGTGGCTGAGAGGGCGCTGGGGTTTTAGGTGTAGGATCGAGATACAGTTTGGGCTTCGGGGAAAGGCTATGACTCCAAGATTCGGAAGCTGGCCGTTCTTTTGAAGATATTGGTGGTTTAAGAGTAGCGGTTGAACACTCCATGGGGTCGTGTGCAGCAGCGGGAAAATCTTCCCTTACTGGTGTAGAAACAGGTCCTTCCGAATTTTCCCTTTGCACATCCAACTTGCCCTCTGAGGTTTCTGTAGTATTGGACTTCAGGTCCGAGACTACTTCCGCACTGTTCTTCTCCAACACTCCCTCTGGTAGCTTTGTGGTTGGCGTGTCATTATTTTCGTAAGTTGTGTTATCCCCACCGGTCAATGACAGGGGAGCCTCTGCAGATAAGCCATTTCCTTTCACATCGGCCTCTGATCGCAGCTCTTTCTGGAGCTCATCTGGATGAGTTGTGGCTTCGGGCTGTGATCTGGGGGGCGACATCCATCCGCCAGTGCCTCGCGAAGGCAGATGCTGGAGGTTTCGGGCTGTTGGCGGGGTATTTTTGTGTCCACGAGTTTGGATGCGCTGGGGAGTCGGAGTCGTAACCGTAATCGTACGGAGTGTAGCAAGAGAAGCGAGTGCGGGTGGGTTTGTGTATGTGTAGATGCGGTTGAAGCAAAATCGGAAAACTTGTTCCTGCTATGTGGGTAGGAGAGAGAAAGTCGGAGGGTTGGGGTTGTTGTTTTGCCTCCAAAATGACTTGCGATCTGGGGATGAGGATGGGGATGGATCCTGGCCTGGCCTTGTCCTGTGCTGAGCTTCGAAGCGAGGTTGCAGGTGGACGTCGATCTTCCATTTCCCGAGTCGGCTGCTCCTTCTTCACGCAACCTACTCCTTGCTAGAATCAAGCCCACCACAACACCAAAGGAGATACTCTTTACTCTGTAGAAGAGTCTAAGGGGAAGCTAGTTTCTACCGCTCTGCTCGTCTCGAGTGAAGGGCACAAGTGTTTTCCACCCAGAGTGAAGCGTGTGCGCGAAAGCAGCGAGATGTGCGGCATCCACGCATCCATATCACGAACGGCCTATCAAGCACCTAGCCATGAGCTGAGGCAGTTACTCTCCAATAGAGGCCCCGATCACTTGGGAGAGATACAAGCCAAAATCGACACGGGCAATGAAACATCCTGTTGGATTTCATGCACCTCCACTGTTCTTGCGCTCCGGGGGGGTCAGGTGAAGAAGCAACCCTTTCAAGACAGCTCAAGTGGCTGCTCGTTGTGTTGGAACGGCGAGGCCTGGAAGATTGATTCCACTCCCGTTGTAGGGAATGATGGCCAATTAGTTTTCGATTTGCTTCGGGAGGCAAGCGCTTCAAACTTGACTGCTGCTGAGTCCACAGCCGCGATTCTTGGGCTTTTACGAAGCATCTCAGGGCCCTGTGCTTTCGTATATGTGGATGCCAACCATGGCCTGATATATTTTGGCCGCGATTGTTTGGGACGGAGGTCCCTGCTTTATCATACTAATGAATCGTCGTCGACTATTGAACTTTCCAGTTGCAGCGATCCTTCAAACCCAAATTGGACGGAAGTTGAGGCTGATGGTATATACCAGTTGTCCCTCAGTTCTGCTTTATTGATGACCGAGAACCGCACTGATGAGATCGTCCTGTCCAATCCAGTGGTATCCTGTCAAAGACACGCATGGGATACGCCTTCATCTGTATGTTACCCCAGCCACCAGAGGCTCGCTTGAGTTCCAAATATATATTGTTTACATTTTGTTCACCGACTAATGTTTTCATAGCCATCATCACTGGGCGTTTTTAACCGAGCCATACCTTCTCAAGTACAACCGCTGACTTGTCAAAGCTCCTCGGTGCAGTCTCTTCGTAAACAGCTCCATGAGTCCCTGAAGTTGAGAGTTCTCAACGTGGCGGTACCGCCTGGTCAAGATGAGAATCACGATGTTCGCATTGCTGTGTTGTTTTCCGGCGGGCTTGATTGCACAGTACTAGCCCGTATGGTTCATGACTTACTTCCATCTGGCCAGGAGATTGATTTACTCAATGTCGCTTTTGAGAATCCAAGGTCAATAAATGCTGCAAAGAATGCTGCGAATCAAAGAAAGCTCAAGAATCAAACTGCTCACTCCAAATCAGAAGACCAAGATTTGGATAACCAACTAGACGCTCTAATTAATTTATCCCATTACGAAGTATGTCCGGATAGAGCTACGGGAAGGAAAGCTTTCCATGAATTACAAAATGTATGTCCGGGGCGAATATGGAGGTTCGTTGCAGTATGTATCCCATGTATCATGATGACGAATGATTTACTAATCATGTTTAGGTTGATGTGCCATATTCGGAAACAGTCTCTCATCGAGCAAAGGTTGTCAGTCTTATCGACCCTCACAACACCGAGATGGACCTTTCAATTGCCTATGCTCTTTTTTTCGCTTCAAGGGGGGTTGGTATGGCAACCACGGGGCAGGACCAAAGTTCAAAATTATACTCAACTCCAGCTCGTATTCTTCTTTCTGGCCTCGGAGCGGATGAAATATTCGGTGGGTACACCCGACATTCTACAGCTTTCAGACGAAATGGGTATCCTGCTCTTATTGATGAGCTAGAGCTGGATGTCAACCGACTTGGAAAACGAAATCTGGGCCGTGACGACCGAGTCATATCACAATGGGGTCGTGAAGCACGATTTCCGTTTCTCGACGAATCACTGGTCAAGTGGGCAGTTGAGTGTCCGGTCTGGGAGAAATGCGGTTTCCAAGAACATCCTCCTGCAACCCCGGATTTTCCAGAAGTTGATCCCGAGAAGAAAGTACTCCGATTGCTAGCATATGATCTAGGAATGCACTCCGTTGCAGTAGAGAAAAAACGAGCTGTAAGTTTATTCCTTCATTTTTCCAAAGCTGGACTAATATAGTAGATACAATTCGGCGCCAGAACCGCGAAGATGGAAGTTGGGAGGACAAGAGCAAAGGGGACACAGGTTATATCTTGAGTTTTTGTATAGTCATTAGACTATTCTGGCAGTGATGATTATCAGATACTACTGAATCGTTTCCACGTACCAACGGGAGTTTCACAAGACCTCTTTTATGTGTTTCTGCTACCACAGAAACCTCTAAGTTGTTGAGTGCCGTTGGATCATACTTGGTTCTTTTATGAAGTAGTAAAGGCAAGTCTGAGCCAGGTCAAACGAGTTGCCTATTTGGTCTCTTGTTTAAAGTATAGCTGAGTGCTATCTAGACATTCTACTCGTTAACCCAGACGTACCTTAGAGCATATGAGGATATAAAGTAGATTAGTAAATATTCAATAACAAGTTTTGAATTGGTGTCGAGTTGATATCTTGATTTTGGCTAGTATTTCGTGGTTATTCTTAGATTTTACTCTGTGACCTTCATCCCTTCTGGCTATGTCAACTACTTTTGACTTTTTCTGTCGTGAAAGACAAGCAAAATAAAGGTTATTATTTCCTCTACTCCACCTGTGTTATTAATTTGTCTAGATCAAATGAATTAATAGGATCAGGTACATAATCATCGCATATCATTTTTATCCCACTTCACTATGTCTTGCGAAAACACCGCTGTTAACGGAATAATAAAACCAAAGCAATGTACCTATCTCAAAGATACAAACCCCTGTGTGTAGTTGTATAATTCCGGTGGCATATATATTAATAGAAAATAAAAATAGAAGCCAGCGCCACTTTTCCATGATCGACGCCCAGCCAAAGCATGGGAACCACAGGCTGAAAGTCACCTAAATGAAACGGTCGCATGGGGATTGAGCCGCCACACAACATCCATCCAACACCCAAAACTACCTCGACTACTTCTCCTCGACATCGAAACTCGACATACGAAGCGAATCGTTGGATATTGAAGCGTGTAGGAAGTTTGACGGAAGGAAAGCCTGACGTGACGCTGGCTGTGCCCACTCGTGCTCGCTGCGCCCGCGGATACGGGGCGACGGAAGTTCTCGACAAACGTCATACTCCCATCCAACCTCCACTCGGACCTAAAGTTCCCATCACCAACCCTACCTGCCTTGCCCCCATTCCTTTTTCCGCCGACCCGTCAAGATGGTTCTCGAAATTCCTCGGAGACGGTTCATGCGATCCATCAACAGCAAGTACATTTATGGCAGAGTTGTGAGTGTCCCTCTCGAAGCAAGCGGGTGTCCGTTGGGTGGATGGTGTCACTTTGCGACGATCGACTTTGTGGTCCCTGATTTGGGGTTTTTGATTCCGGAGTTTGGTTGCTGATTTGCGGTTGGTGGATAGCCTTTAGTACATCTTCTTGCTTTCCTTTTAGAGTTGACCATGGTTGCGAGATTGATTGCGAAGTTCAACGGCTATTATGCTGATAGACCTGGTTTGTTCCCATCTCGTCTTTGATAAGCATTTTCTAACGTGTTACCAGTTCTCACGATGATGATAACCAACGCGGTGCTGGGAGGAATCGCAGATACCGTAGCTCAATCTATAACAGCCATCCGCTTGGCTGCTTTGCGCAAACCCGGTGGAATCACCAAGGACGATGCGATGGCAATCGAGATCCACGAGTTGGACCGGAAGAATCCTTTCCATGAGCGGGATCTGATTCCCGATTCGAAAGCTGCGATTCTACCTCCACCATTTGACTTTGAACGATTGACGAGGTTCATGGCGTATGGGTTTTTGATGGCGCCGGTGCAGTTCAAGTGGTTCCAGTTTCTGTCGAGGGCGTTTCCTATTACGAAGACGAGTAGTCTTGGGCCGGCGATGAAGATGGTGGCTTTTGATCAGTTGATCTTTGCGCCTGTTGGTTAGTACATTTCTTATTGGTGTTTGGGGTGGGAACTAATTTGTGTAGGGATTGCTACGTTCTTTACGGTTATGACGGTTGCAGAAGGTGGTGGACGACGAGCTGTGTCGAGTAAGCTTCGTGAGATGTACTTGCCAACCCTCAAGGCCAATTTTATGGTTTGGCCTCTGGTTCAAATCATCAACTTCCGAATCATGCCAATTCAATTCCAATTGGTAAGTTGTCTTCATTGTCCTTGACAACGATGACATCTAATTAACAGTAGCCATTCGTGTCAACCATTGGTATCGCCTGGACCGCCTACTTGTCGCTTTCCAACGCAGCTGAAGAAGGCGAAGCTCGGTCAGCTCCCCAATCGCCTAACATCCGCTTGTTGTAATTCTTTTTAGGTCAAGGCATGGACGGGATTAGATAAGAGAAAGACAGACAGCGATGGACCAATGAATTCTTTTTTGGAATGAATGGTATAGGATTCAGCATTTGGGAAATCAGGCGTTAGATGCATTTGACTTCGGGAATATTACACAATTCCTGCTACAGTATACAGATATGGACGTTTTCTTCATGGGCATTTTCATTGCGCATGTATATCTCCTATTGAAATTGACTAGGGATGGCGTTTGGGTTTGGGTCCCCTCGATGATGGTTCTTTTTTCTTTTTTTGGTTTTGTGGGATTTCTATTGAACTAGATGGTTTGAGGAACTGCAGGTAGTTCATCGCAGCTTGCTAGGATCCGAAATAGCTTCATTATGCAACAAGCTTGAGAGCCAAGGGGTCGAAACCTACACCCGGCTATTGTTGGCACATTGATAGCTCAACGAGGCGTTCAGTAACTCAGGTACGAGAAATCAGATGTCAAAGTTGGCTCTCGTAGCTATCGTGCTAAACAGGCAAGAAAAGGCTTTCAAATGTAACACAACAATTACAATCCACACGAATATCACGGCGAAGGGAGTTACCCGTATGGTTCAGGACATGCCTGCTTGGCAGCAGCTTCCCTCCGATGACGCCGAGCGTTTTGGCAGCTCCCGTCACCCCACCACCAAAAGGAGGGGCAACAGCAGGTAGCCATACAAAACTCAACTCAACCCACGCGGCAAACAACCCTTTCTTTTTGCTGCCATCCCAGTAACCAACCAACCCTCCCTCCTTGCCGTCACTCTCCCAAAAATCCCTCAATCTCCTCCTACATAAGTGTACCACCTACGATTTCATCAACGCAATACCGGTCATACTTGAAGCCAACACAATTGCGAATCATGTCTCTCTCTAACAAACTCTCCATCACTGATGTCGAGCTTAAGGATAAGCGGGTGCTTATTAGGGTATGAATCTACTTTCTATTCTTATATGAATGCTATAAGGAGCTAGAGATGCAGACAATGAAGTGCTAACATCTGCCAACCACAGGTCGACTTCAACGTCCCCCTCGACGCCGAAAAAAACGTAACCAACACCCAACGCATCGCCGGCGCCGTGCCAACCATCAAATACGCCATCGACCACGGTGCTAAAGCCGTGATCCTCATGTCGCACCTCGGCCGTCCCGATGGCAAGGTCAACGCGAAATTCTCGTTGAAGTCCGTTCTGCCTGAGCTCGAGAAGCTCCTAGGGAAGAGTGTGCAGTTTGCGCCGGATTGTGCGGGCAAGGAGGTCGAGGAGATTGTTAATAAGGCTTTGGGTGGTCAGGTGGTTCTCTTGGAGAATTTGAGATTCCATGCGGAGGAGGAGGGGAGCTCGAAGGATGCTGAGGGGAAGAAGGTTAAGGCGGGGAAGGAGGAGGTGGAGGCTTTTAGGAAGGGACTGACGGCTTTGGGGGATATTTATATTAGTAGGTTACCTTTTCTTTTACCTTTCTCGCTCCATTGTTTTTGAATGAGACGGGGTGGAAATGAATGGGACAGATACTAATGGGATGGATAGACGATGCTTTTGGAACCGCACACCGTGCTCACAGTTCCATGGTCGGTGTCGACCTCCCACAAAAGGCATCTGGTTTCCTCATGAAGAAGGAACTCGAGTACTTTGCCAAAGCCCTCGAGTCCCCTCAACGTCCTTTCCTCGCTATTCTCGGAGGTGCCAAGGTCTCCGACAAGATCCAACTCATCGACAACTTACTGGGTAAAGTCGATAGCTTGATCATTTGTGGTGGAATGGCTTTCACATTCAAAAAGACCCTCGAGAACGTCAAGATTGGAAACAGTCTATTCGACGAGGCAGGAAGCAAGACAGTTGGTGATCTCGTCGCAAAAGCCAAGAAGAACAATGTCGAAATCGTTCTTCCTGTTGACTACATCACCGCTGATAACTTCGCTAAAGACGCCAAGACCGAAACTGCTACCGACGAGGAGGGTATCCCAGATGGATGGATGGGACTCGATTGTGGAGAGAAGAGTATTGAACTCTACAAGACGGCCATCAGCAAAGCCAAGACCATCCTCTGGAACGGACCTCCAGGTGTCTTTGAGTTTGAAGCTTTTGCTAAGGGTACCAAGGCTACTCTTGATGCTGCCGTTGATGCTGCACAGAATGGAAAGATTGTCATCATTGGCGGTGGTGATACTGCGACCGTGGCTGCGAAGTACAAGGTTGAGGATAAGCTTAGCCATGTTTCTACCGGTGGTGGGGCTTCCCTTGAGTTGCTGGAGGGGAAGGAGTTACCTGGTGTTACTGCTCTTTCGAGTAAGTAAATCTTTTTCTTTTCTTTTGGACGGACGGATGAATGGATGGACGGATGGAAAGGAATGGAAAAGGAAGGCTTTGATACAAATACCAACTCCAATTCAAGGTCGTCAGAGTAAGGCTAGTCTATAAGGGAGGGAATGATATGGCTGGATCACGAATCGTGGTTGGTACATAGTTTTATAGCAGATTGTGAAATCAAACATGACCTCTTTTAAAACATTGATACGCAGGATTTGCAGGGGTTTTTTTGTTGTGTGATTCGAGTTGGTTGGTATTCCATTCATGAAGCTGTTACCTACCCTCATCTCCTCTTTGAAGATGACGATGGTTCTCTTTCGTATCCGACCAGACCAGACCAGACCAGACCTGGTTCCGCAGACTAACTGACTGACTTGCCACATCTCCCCATACACTAACTCACGACCACTTCATCCCTTCCATGTTTTTTGTGACCATGCCATTGCAGTATTTTCCGCATTTCCCCTTGTGATACGGACTATGCCACCCTGAACCCCGGTTCAATCTCAACATCAACGTTTCTTGCTGGCTTCGACTTTCTTGAGTTCTTCCCTGATTAGAGAAGATGGGTTAGTATTAGATTGACTGTGTTATTGTGTCGGTGGGGACGGGCTGTAGCGGGATGTGAGAGGGATGTGTGGGATATGAATATGTGGGAGGGAAGGAGGGAAATTTACTTTAACTGTGCCGAGAAATCCTCGCTCGTGTCGTCGTCGTCCCAGCTTTCTTCCCAGAGGTGCGTGGAGGTGTCTGGAACTTCGGTTTCTTCTTTTGTCCAATCTGGGGGGTTTTTGTTAGCGTTTTCTGGAGCTTTTATGGAAGGACTTGCGGGGGGGAACGTTGTTTGTGTTTGTGGGGGACTTGAGATTGGGATTGGGAGGGAGGGTGTTGTATTGTAGGTATGGTTATGGTATGATATTGGTGATGGGAGAGAGCCAGACGTAGAAAGACATACTCTCCACAGGGAAATCCTCAAACTCATCGTCTTCCTCCAATGCCGCGGCGGGCTTTACTTCCTTCTGTGTGCCTTCGGCGGTGCCTTTCTCGGCTTTCGAGGCGCTGGTGGTTGGCGCGGAGGACATTTTTGTGGTGTTCGTTTGGCTGGAGGGGATGCGCTGTTGGGGAGGAGGGAGAACTGAGGGGGTGTTTGCGATGGTCAGGGAGTTCGTGGGAGAGGGTGTGTGGGCTGTGGTGTTGTGGTGTTGTGGTGTTGTGGTGTTGTGGTGTTGTGGCGTTGTGGTGTTGGGTGCTTGGGTGCTGAGGTTTGCTTTGAGGTTTGGTTTGGTTCAGAGCATAGGTATGGACATCTACAGATGGAAGTGGAAGTGGCGTTCCGTCAGTGAAGTGGGTCTGTTGAGCCACACCTCAGTTGGGGAGGTGAGGGGTGACAGGGATTAGGCTTCCCTATGGAGGAAGTTGTGTCTGATTTCTGTTTGCATACAGGGACTATTAAAAGCAGCGATAAATTACTAGTTGTGGCTTTGATTTTTTATATTTTATATAGAGAGAAAAACAGAGCTTGGAATGAGAGTATCCATATCTTAGGCTTGCGAGATGCTCGTCTGATGTATGGATGGTGTGGTCAGTACATAAGTAAGCATAGAGAAATACAGTGCAGTACGGTGCTTGGACTGGATGACGACGTGTGGAGCGCATGCATGTGTTGTTAGCAGCTGGGCCATGCGAGCGACAGAGCGAGGAGGGAGCGAATGGTGAGGCCAATCAACCATTCAAGCTGGTGAGCTAATATTTCTTTTGCTTACTTTCTCTTACAACCTCAACTCATTCTTCACCTTGAAAATATTCACAGATCAGTTTCTGACGGTGAAAGTGCGTTGTGATATATTTGTTCTCCGTGGTATGGTTGTTGGATAACTGCCCTTCTTGACAAGGCTCTGTGAGTATTGCCTTCGTCCTATCCATCCCCAACGAGAGCAACACACGAGTCAATACTCTATCAAGCCATCCATTTTCACCGCAACGCCGAGTATCATTCATATACTCAAACCTCGTGCACCATCTGAATAAAGACCTTCACAAAACCCTCACTCCATCCGGGTTCTTGGGAGGATTTAAGCTTCCATCTCCATGATCCCCGAGCACCAAACCCCCAACAAACCACCACAACCGGGCCACCCGGAACTCACCTCCTCCCTCAAGAACACCCTCCAACACCATCAAAAATCGCAAGCATGACATCCTGGTTCCGCTCCGTGGTGAAGACCGCCCCAGCCATGACGGGCGAGGAAGAAGATCGACATCTCCAGCACGTGGAGAACGCCCTGCTCCAGCTGCTCAACGACGATATCGCTGCCGCGGATGAGATTCTGAAGCAGCATGGGAGTTCGTATCATCACCTTGGTCGAGGCATCTCGAGTTTTCTGGCGAGTATGCTGGGTGCGGAGAAGGAGTTGCTGAAGGATGCCTCGAATAAGTTGTTGTTGAGTGAGAGTAAGAATTGGGAGGATATGAAGGTTGCCCAGCGCGAGCCGGCCGCGTATAGGAGTAAGGTTTATCCTCCTGGGACGGAGTATTTGTTGTGTTATGCTGGTATGTCAATCTTCTCTTTCTCTTTTTCCCTCTTTTTCCTGATCTTTGAGTTTTGTTTTCCGTAAGTGTTTGGGATGTTTTGGTGGGTGGTGAGGTGGTGGTTTGAAGAAGTGACTGAATGAGGTTACAATTCTTCACCAGTTTCTTCGACATCGATTTTATACCATGATCCTCAAATATGTTTTTTGGTGCTAGAGTTGTTACACTCAAGTGATTAGCACTCAAACTGCCCCTTTTCTAACTTTCCAATCAGATTGGTGTAATAGTTCATGTTTAAGAGCTTATTGTTTCAATTGTCTTGTAACGCTCGGTTATTTTGAGTAACCCACTCAAATCATGTTTGCTACTTTCATTCTTTCAAGACACTCAATCAGTCATTTGGAATGTCTTGATATTGTGGACTTGGGAGTTAAAGTACAACTCGTTGTAAAAGTTTGGAATAACGGATCTGATTTATTACCGCTTTCCTGCTCGTTGACGAATACCTAAAGATATATTAGTCATTATGAGCGTACTTTGCTGATAAAACTTATAGTATCCCAATTAACAAGTGCGATTTGTGGTGTTATGAGTGGTTCTGTAACCGAAGCAGTAAAAGGATTCTACAAATTAAGAAAAGCATATCTCACTCTCGACGGAATTCTGGCCGCCGAAGAAGCATATCTCAATAAACAAAAAGGAAACATATCCAAATCATCACACACCACAACCGAAAACGGAAACACCATCCAGACTCCCCATGAAAATGGAATCGGTGGAGAAAAAGAGGCTGAAGCTCTACGTCTCGCTACCAATAGTGACGATGAGGATTTCGAAGTTGTAGAAGATAACAAGTTCCTCCGACCAACCACCGCTCAGTCAGAACTTTTAGATTTAGATACCGCAGCTGTCGGAATCACATCCCATACAGATATCTTCATCCACGCCGGAACTCGACTATGCTACGGCATGCTTCTTGTCATATTCTCTATGATAGAGAATCCTCTTTTCAACAAGATCCTCTACATTGTTGGATTTAAAGGTGATCGAAAACGCGGGACCAGATATCTCTGGCAAGCCGCTAGATTTGACAGTTTCACCAGTGCGATTGCTGGTATGGCATTATTGGGTTACTATAACGGCCTGGTAGGATTCTGCGATATCCTTCCTACCGACGCAGGTGCAGACGATGATCTCTCAGGCTACCCCAAAGCACGCTGTCGTAAACTCCTCACCGATATGCGAACTCGCTATCCCGACTCCAAACTCTGGAAGATGGAAGAGGCGAGGATGAAAGGATATGATCGTGACCTAGCAGGAGCTCATGAGATTCTGGCGGTAAACTCGGATAGTAACATGAAGCAAATCGCCGTCATCAACATTTTCGAGATGAGTTTCACAACCATGTTTCTACATGAGTATGAGGAGTCCGCAAAGAGCTGGCAGAGGGTGGCCGAGTTAAGTGAGTGGAGTCCGGCAATGTATGCATATCTCTCTGGTGTCGCCTATCTCGAGCTCTACCGCGAATATCGCGTCCACGACACGGAAAAGGAGAAAGCGGCGAAGTTCAAGAAATTGGCCGAGGAGTGTATACGTAAAGCTCCACCTCTGACGGGCAAACAGAAGGTTATGAGTAAAGAGTTACCCTTTGATACCATGATCCGACGGAAGATCGAGAAGTGGGAGGGCAGAGCGAAGACTTGGAAGGTGGACTTAGCGGATGCCACGGGTGTTTCGCCGTTTGTAGAGATGATTTATCTTTGGAATGGAGCGCGGAAACAGGATGTTAAGCTCCTGGAGAAGAGTTTGGCGTTATTGAACTGGGAGAGGACGAGTCATCCCGAGAAGTTCGAGGGCGATGTCGATGAGATGGGGGCGAAGGGGTTACTTGAATCCTGCGTGTTGAGGAACCTCAAGAAATATGAGGAGGCAAGAAGTATACTGATGAAGGAAATCGTTTCGCTTGATAAGTATGTCCATCCCCCCTTTCTTTCTCCATAATCATCCAACTAACATATACACAAAGAAATCTCTTCAAAGGTCCCCTGAATGATGACTACATCCCCGCCTCCGCCCACTACGAACTCGCCTGCATCGAGTGGGCCGAAAAAGACCTACCTGATACTAGTAAAGAGGTCCATCGAGAGAAAGTCCTGAAGTGTGATGAGTACTTGGGTATCACGAAGAGGTGGGATGCGTATGTTCTGGATGGAAGGACGAGTATGAAGGTTATTACTGCGGAGAATAGTGTTAGGAGACATAGGGCTTTGATGGGGTATTGAGGTGTGGGTTGTGGTAAGGGGAAGCGGGAGTTAAAGGAAAGAGATGGGGTGGTTGAGGGGCTTGGAGGTTGGTTGGTCTTGGAGTTTTAAGGTAAAGGTAGGGTGGGGAATCATGCATATGGAGAAAAGAAAGATGAGATGCGGGTTTTTGGACTTGGGTTTTTGGCGGTTAGTAGAATGGGGTAAGAGGATTGGGTCAAGGTGGTTTGTTTCTTTTGCATAGGACAGAAAGAGAGGAAGAAAGAAAGAAAGAACGAAAGAATTGGTTAGGTTAGGTTAGGATGGATGGATCGGATAGTGGTTGTGGTTGTGGTTGTGACTTTTGAGTTTGAGGAATTAGATGGATTGAAAGAATTGAGTGGATTTGTTTGTATGTTTGTGTGTTTCTGTGTTTGTAGAGAGAAGGGGTTAGATATATACATATACATATACATCAAGAGTATACGACTACTAACCTCTTACCTCTCTCCTCGCTCCTACCTCCCAAGACTCAAGTTCACGTCTTGATAAACCAGAACTATGGAGCTACGATTAGAGCTTTAATTATCTAATGACTACTCGTAGGCTACCTGGGTGAGAGGATATACCTACCTACCTACCACCACCCACTTCCCAATCGGTATAAACTATAAAATCTCGAACGTGTAATAGCGTATATACATATTCTACCGATTTCTCGCAGCCCATTGATTGGGTGCTCGAACGTAAGTTACGTAACACATGGGTTTGTGGAAGAAGAGAAAGGGGAAATCATTTCGGGAGAGTATTCTGTTCTTTTACCATTTAATGTCCTCGAGAGAATTCTTGGTTTTATCTGAATCTTTTGAGAGGGGTGGGAGGATAGTGTCGATTTTTTGGGTGTTGTCGATGGATGGTGGATTTGGATTGGGTTGGGAATGTGGGAGAGAAGGGGGGAGGGGAAGGGGGGTTTGGTAGGGGTTATTGGATGGTGGGAGGATGATAGGGAGAGGAATTGACAAGGAGGCATGTTATCTCTTTCCATATTCGTTTAGCTAAGCGTGCCGTGTAAGGGATTCCAGCTGGGAGGTTCATATAGAGATTTTCTTTGTTCTTTGGAAGGGATGGGTTAGGGCAAATAGATGGTTTATAGGGGATGTGTGTGGAGTTGTAGGTCGATGCTTGGTCATAGTGGATAGCTGGAATATACCTATCATTTGTTTTTGGATTAGCATACGAGTATGGACTACTTGATATCTAGGACTTGTAGTAGTACTCTACACCTTTGAATAAATACACTTATGATTCTAGATACCCTAGGGACTGCTTTATATTTTCTGTCGTCGGAAAGTCTTTTGTCCTATTTAAAGACTCTGATAAGGGTTTTATAGTACTACGCTTTTAGATGTCAGTAATTTTTTCTTTTCTTGTAGACACATTACGAGTATGAACATCCAAATAGAGAACAAAGGCACTATATTAGTAAATAAATAGGCATGCGCAACTTATAATCTTCATCTGGCTAGCTTATAGGGAGGTGGTACTCAGTAGGATTGTTGGGCAAGATCACTGCTACAAACCATCATGAGGAGTAGGTCTCTGAAGAGGGAATCTCTTAGAAACTTCTACCACAAAGAACTGAATGGGAGAAGTGGGATTACTAATTATCTATGGACTGTAGTTGGGAAAATCGATGAGGTGGATATACTTGCTTTTTTCCATCTGAATTTATAGGCAGTGGAAGAAAATTTAGTTTCGATTTATTGTTTGCTGTTGAATTCGGATATTTCGTTCATTACCACCTAGTGGAAAAGGGTCCCAAGTCTTGGGGGCCACTGGATAGTTGTATTAGGCAACTTGTGGAAAGTACACGAAGGATAGTAAGGACATACCGCGGAAAGTGACGGCTACACCAAGAGTAGGGGCTATACCAGCCACCGCCACGGTAGTATTGCTTCTTGCGATGAACATGTCGTGAGAAGGGAATACTAAAGCGTGCTGATATATGGGAGGCGGAAGGACTGTATTTGAGGGCTCTAAGTGACTTTGGAAAATCGGTAGGCGGTTGTTTGAAGATTTGGTCTTGGGTACGATTTGATTTATTGTTGGTAATGGACTTGGGTGGTATGTTTAAGGGGGAAATTTTTATTCTGAGAAAGAATAGTGAGAGGGATGTGGTAAGTTGGAGGGTGACATGTTTGTTAGTGAATGTGGGTTGAAGATAGGAAGATGATTAGGATGGGAATTATAGAGTAGCGAGTAGGTAATTGAAATTCGATGTTCGCCCGATAGGTAAGTTTTATGTTAAGGTCCCTAGGAGACCGTGGTTAGTTACGATAACCTTTAATAGCTAATTCATCTACTTGTTTTATAGAACTTAATTGTATGTCCAAAGCTGTCTGGGATAATACCTAATTCACTTAGGTATACTAGAGCTCGAGAAATCAGTTGCATAGATTAGGAAAATCTTTTTCCGTTATTGTTTAGTATTTTCTGTCAAAATACTTATCCTTTCGGAGTCCTCGTTTTCGATGGAATTTCAGTCTGTCTACCGATCCTAGCATATTCATTAATACGTTCTATATCCGGTATCCTGGTACGACTGATACTGTAAATCTGGTGAATACGACTGTTATAAGTAGCAGGATGGGCTCGTAGAATATGAGACTATGAATGGTTGAGATGATGATGATAAGACTATCAATGAATCCTTTTGGAAGCTGTGAAGACTGTGGATTGATATGAGTCGAAACTATGGTCAAATCCTCTCCCTCGACTTCTCTGCTTCTACGTGAATGGCATTAGCTCTACTCTTTATTTTATTTGTGGAATCATCCGAACGTTCATTAGTCGTCGAATGTTACTCTCGAAATGCACGGTAGCTTCGAAGGTGGAAAGTTCGTTTAATTCATTTGGTCGAGGTATGAAATCGAATTTGAACGGTAAATTCATTTTAGTGTGGGCAGCGATAGGTGGAGGCTGAATAGGGGGAGGATGGAGTCGAGGCAGCCCATGTTGGTAGTTGTGGTGTCATGAATGAAACTTGTGGTAATATTTTGATATTTCAGTGTAAAGGAACGGTACTATATTAATAAGGAAAAACGCACTCATTGCAGTACCTTTTTTTACTTTACACACTACGGTAAATGTAAAAGCCGAAAAGATATTATCCCCTCAACGATATAAATGTACACCTGGCATTTTAGGTTTGCGATTTCCTATTTAAGCGGTCGGAGCGATCGGAATAATGCCTAGACGCGCTACGGGGCTTGGCCCGACTTGCTCCGCACCAACCAAATACTACTATCGTCGAGGGCCAAGACTAAAAGTGGATATCGCAAACCTAAAATGCTAGCTGTATATATATATCGTTGAGGGGATAAGACAGTACCGGTACTGTAAGCTCTGGGGCTAGATCTAGTTTCTCCTCGTCTCCTCTCGTCTTCTCAGAAGCATTAAGTAATCGAGAATACATTTTATTCTCATACATTGGTGAAGTCACCTACACCTTTTGTATAAATTGGTGCTACAATAGCGAAAATACCTTTAAAGTCGTATCCAGTCTTCCCTACGCGGTTCCAATCACACGTTGATATAAAGGGTAATCCCGAGGACTTTCCGAAGACCTTCCGGAGACTTTCCGGATTAGCGACGGGAATACCCCGGAAAGCCTTCGGAAAGCCTTCGAGGAAACCATTCCTAGTCCGCCACAGTATCCGCGCCACAAAAAGCACGGCGGCAATTCTTGACATCTGCTAGACAAACACTTTCGAACTGTATTACGATACTTGTTGGCTTGAGAAGATTACACTTACTAATGTTCTTGCACGAGAGCTAGTTATTAGTTATTTAGCTAAACTATATGCAAGGTATTATCATGCCTTTAAGTAATAAGCTTATTGGATTTTGTTAAGCGAATCAAGACAACCTAAGGTGCTGTGAAATCGCAGCCAAATTTTCAAATTAACACTGTGAATTGCGAAAAGAGATTACAGGTCCAAAATGCTTCTTCTGCGTGAAGAAGGAAATCCTAAGAGGTGGAACATAACCTCAGCCATCTGAGAGTCGACCACTCTAGATGGTCTAGTTCCAAAATATATTTGAAAATTTGCTTTATACAAAAGATCATTCTAAAATACCTTGGGATAGCTCCGCGTGTACGGAGAAGCCTGAGGATTGCAGTAAAGGACACATACTACTACACTAGCTCTAACAAGGGGGCAAAGAAAATCTTAAAAATAGAAGATGAAGTCCAGTCAGCTCTTCAAAACCTGATAACCTTGATTTCAATGCTTATAATGTTTGGGCGCGTTGTTGTAGTTTTACTACAAGCAGCGATAAAAATGTACAGTGGATTAAAATTGGCGGATCATTTCGTACACAAGAAGGATAGTCACGCAATTCTATTGAATAGAAGAAGACCAGGTTTAGTTCTACTCTTTGGACTGAATTAAATATACAGAGAATGTTAACTCAAATGCTAATCTTCATCGGTACTCGTTCTTTTCCTTGGAGTAATCCTGATTTGGACAGGCTTCTTCTGATAATCATGAAGGTCTTCAAAGAGGTCCAATCCAATCTCTCACCATATTCATGTAGATCAATTGCCCATATGATCCTTGCCATCACGATTTTCATCTCTGCCAATGCAAGACTCTTTCCAATACAGTTAGAATGACCAACACTGAATGGATTACTGACCCCGAAATGATCATTATCGAATTTGGCGGGTCGAATATCTTGCGGAAGCCAGCGTTCTGGAATGAAGGCGTCAGGCTCCGCAAAATATTTTTCCGAACGAGACATGGTGTAAGGACGGACTGATATGGAGGTCTAAAGTCCTGTTAAAACGTGTTTCTCTCAATTCATGCCGGCAGTGGGACTTACTTGAGCTGGAACAAATACGCCAGCATACGTATCGCCGCCTTCTGGAACAATACGAGGAAGACCTCCCGGCACTGGATTTGTGAGACGGAGGCCCTCTATGATTACGGAGTTGAGATAAGATAGCTTGCTTGTTGTAACAATGGAGATGTCCTTTTCATCGGGAAAGCTGCCACGAATATCCGAGGTTAAGTTGTCCAGCGTGTTTCGATTTTGAACAAGATACAGGAAAGTCCCAGAGAGTGCTGTGGCAGTTGCGTCGGCACCAGCCACGATAAGAATTGCAAGATTGGACTGAGTCTCTCTAAGCGATATTTCGTGAAAATCTATGTTGTCTTCCATGAATGGTGTCACAAAGTCCGGTTTGCTGGTTTCGAGATTTAGACGCCTGTTTATCTTTTCATTGGCGCAATCTGAATGCTGGCGTTGCATCTCCATGACGCTTTTTGGCAGCAGTTTGAACCTTAATGATTCCATTCCAGGATACCACCTGAAAGCTATTAGCACTCTGAGTTCATCAGATCAGGAACATTGAAAGAACCAAGGAAAACTGATAAGCCATAGCGAAAGAACAACGAAACGGGAATACTACCTTGTAGAAGCCGCGTAAACCATTCCTTTCAAAAGGTTGTTGAGTGTCTTTACCCAAGGGTGGAACTTGCTGTCTTTCAGACAACCAAACGATTCTCCGAGTGCTAACTGACCAATTACATCAAATGTATACCAACTCATCCAGTCTACGAAGTTCACTACGACCCCTGGAATTTTATTGTCAGGGGTCATTGGGAGACCTCTCAGACGGTTGATGAGCAAATCTACATATGATTCAACAAGAGGCATTTGGCTTCGGAGCGCTCCCTCGGTAAACGAGTTCTCAAGTAGCCTTCTGAAACGGGAATGCAAAGTTGGATCAATTGCCGTAACAATATTTGCGGGCATGTCATCAGGCGCTATAGCAGTGTTAAATAAGATAATGCTTCATACAGGAAGAGATCGTGATTTGTCTACCTTTGTACCAAACAGGATCCTTGGTAGGATTCTGGTGACCCACTCGATTCGTGTAGATATCATGCCATGCTTCTTCTTTTGTAAACGAAATTTCGTTCGGAGCTAGGCGAACAACTTCGCCATATTTGCGATGGATTTCGAGCTGGTCTTTTACTAAGTTTCCTCGGAGTAGAGAGACAGCGTAAGGTATACGGCTGACTCTCCAAAGTATTGGCCCTGGAAACTTGGCAAGAGGATGAAAGTAAAGGTTGAATACCATCGCAGTAATTGGATACTGAGTTGGCTCCGTGTCAGTTATGATTATTCAATGGCACACAACTGGTCGACTTACAGATATAAACAGCCCAAGAACAGTAAGGAGTCCCAAGGTCAAATTGTTACCTGGGGTACCGTGAGAGTCAAGGTCGCTCATCGTGGTCAAAGTCTCGAGGAATAGTGAGAAGAATTGGTCTAGGATCGGAAAATTCATATAATTTATCCTTCAGAGAATGGCTATAGCTGCGAAACAAAACAGAATGTTTACCACTGGGAGGGACAATTATTGTAGAAGTGTAAGAGAGGAAAGTGATAACCAACAACCCAACAACTTGGAATCTACCAAGTCCCCACTTTGCTGGGGGCGAAAAACCAACAACCATAGTCTCATACACTCGTATTGTAAATCCACGCCTCTACAAACTTCACTTTTAGATTATGAAAGGAGGACAACTATAGATTCCAAATATTTATTATATATAATCTCTCTTCAAAATGGTCCCAATGTTTCCCCATTATACTCGTGGACAAAAACCGTGGTATTCCCACGAAAATGTCAACTAACCGAATCGATTGGCTATAAGACCAACAACAACACCAACACCAACAACCTTTAGTCTAAAGATAGATGCAGTGTGAGTGACTGCAACCAGGCCTTATTAAAAGAATACTCATGCAAGCTGTCACTGGTTGTAACTGCTCGTCTCGCCATTTACAGTAGCGCAGGGCACAAAACCGCTAATCCTTTTATGTTTATACCTCAGGTGGCTTGAAGTGGGAGCTCTTCCTAGTACCGACGAATTGATTTCACAATTGCCTGTAGTGAATTCTGGATATCCAACATGTGCTTCTGGAATATCATTTCTTTTATTTGCCCTACATGTACTTTAGATAACCCTAAATTCTACAATGTATAACAAATTCTCTAATATACTACGGATTAGCTATTATTTACATCTTTAATATGTGGTAAGAATTATTCCAGAGAAGCTCGTAGGGCTAAAATTTGTATATTAACCTCACAATTCTTTACTTATATATTAAACCAATTGTAAATAAGAAAGTTCCCCTTCCACGGCCACACAATGGTTGACTAGCTTGGTTAAGCAAACCTTGGCCGCAGACAAAAGAAAACATAGAACATCCAACCAGGTTATAAAATTCAATCCCAGCGTACACAGCAGTAAAATACCAGTCGAATTGTATGTACAGTGTGGGGAACGGGTCTTGGATACACGGATGGGGCCGCTGGCGCTTAACTCGCTTCCATCCTTGTGAGCCACTCGTTTGTATTGGTAGGCGTAGGTTGAAGGGCGTCAACTATGGCTTATATATATCGATCAATCGTCGGCTTACCGCCTTTGCGATGTGTTCAGGCAGTCTCATACGTAAAGGCCATCAAGGTTCTATTCGTAAAGGGGCATGATATTCGCTGGTCAAGGTCTTAAGGCAAAAGTGGAATAGCAAGAGACGATAGTTGGGTTTGCTTGAAATACAGGACTCCGGGGGGTCATCCGACTCTTATACTGACGGGAGATTGATGGTACTCGTGCTCGGTTAGTTTGTTTTGCTTTCCCGGCGAGCCCGGTCTCCGCCTCCGTACAAGAGTCGAGGATAGTGAATGTCAAATCATTACACCACAATGACGTCAAATACCTCGCACCTCGAGAAATCGCCCGACAGTTCCCAAATGGATTATTTTCAATCGTGGCTTTTGTTTCACATGGGGGGTTTTCACTTTGGGACGAATGACTCTACGAACGGTCCAACGACATGTGTGATAGTATATCTCAACACATGAATGACGAACTGTAAGGTAACGATGGACTTTGGAATGAGAGAGAAGTTAAGTGCCTGGTCCTGGTAGGAATATATATATATATATATATATATATATATTTCTTGATGTATGATGTTGGTGATGTCTACATGACTGTCAAAGGCTGTGTAAATCATTAATCACCTAGTATACTTGCGATCAGATTCATGGTTGTAACCTTTTACATCCCCTTGTCGATAGGAAAATAGGTAAGTAGCAAGAAACTGGTGTGTAGAAATAGATATATTTCGAGAAATTCTTTCCTCTTGCTGACGTCTCTATTCGAGGAACAGCTACCTTTGAAAAGGCACTGGATGCGCTGGATAAGAGACTCTCTGACTCACAATCCCGACTACGGGTGCAATATAATAAAGAGAGAGGCTATTCACGGCATGAGACTAATTGTTGATGTTACTCGCGTCAGACATAGTTTATCAACAAATCCATGGATTTGGAAAGCTGAGTCAGAAATGACTAAGCGGTGCACGAGCCTTCGATAGATTGCAGTTTCTTGCTAGTATTGTTAGGTTGGTAGCTTATTGTATTGCCCGGTGGTACACTCGTGTCAAATATCCATAGGCGTTACTGCTAACCTAAGATTATGCCGGTTCCATTTTTCTCATTGCAGGGGCCAATTTACAGGCATCAAAGGTGGGATCAGCATCATTCTAGTCCAAACAAGCGTTGGTTCCCACTCTGAGAAACGTTGTTCAAATACCCACTTCGACTGTTTATCAACATTCGCGCTTGATCTGAAACCTTTCAAGGTTGTCGAGACCTACGCAGCTGTATGTCCACAAATCGGAGGCTCTTGTCATGAAGACCAGTGGGTGACAAAGCGCATATGACAAGCCTAATAGTTTCGTCTAGAGTCCATTCGTCCCTTAGGTGTGATTTTGCCAGCAAAAGTACTCGTCATGTAGGTGTGTTGGCTTCATGTGCGTTGGCTGTAGGAGCTGCTGGAATGGATACCAGTGTTCTGCATTAGGGTCATTGCTTTCTTCCGGTCTATTTCTTTAATTCTCTTACGGCTCGAGTCCATAGTGTTGTATATTTGTAACTTTCGAAATTGCCGAAACCCTTATTTACTTGCTGCATCTTGGTGGACCTTTCCTTTCGCATTCTCTTGCATAGGCCTCAAGTCAAGAATATCTGCCTCAATATTGTATTTGAAAACCATTGTAAGAGGTGTTCTTTCGAGATTCACTGTAGGTCAAGAACTAAACTAACAGTTGGTTATAGTCTACGCTAATGTTCGGACCCATTTCATTTTGGCGATGGAAAAATGGTAAACATGCGGGGCAGAAAGACGAAGTAAGTTTACGAACTTCTCAGCAAAACCCGAAACCCCACCCCCTAATTAATTGTGCATCTTACTAACGATTTTCAAGAACACATATGTTCTTACCATAGAAATTTTCAACGGATATGGCTCCGACCTGCGCCAAAGTACCGATGTTGTACCTGCAGTAGCGTTATTCAATGCCTCTAGCGAGCATTCCTGGATCTCAAAGCGATTCGCACAGAAGCTTGGAATAATACCAACGGATGGTGATTTTGTGGAAGGGGAGAGACTTCAACCCGTCAAACTAGCTTGGAGACCAAAAGCTCTTGGGCGGTATATTCAGCGGACTGTGTTCATGATTGCACCCTTTGCCAAATTCGATGTGCTATTTGCGGAAATGCAGGAAGAGAACAAAAGAGACTCGGAACCCACTTTTTTTCAGAGGGGCATTCAAAAAGGGGTTATGAAGAAGCTCGAGGAGGACAAAGTTATCCCTCAACTGGATGCAGAAGCTTCGGATGATATTGGAGCCGCCAGGCCAACAATTGCTCAACTGGATGATCTTTTACTACAAGATACCGAAGGACACAAAGCTTATCATAGAATTGATGCCTGCAACACCAGAATGAAAGACGGACTTCATGCATGTTCTATTGAAAAGGCTTTGGCAGTGAAGGCTGCCGAGCTAGAACTTCTCCCTGCTGAAGCCGTGGGGACGAATTTGGAATGCTCTTCGGAGAGCCCAGCGAAGTCTGATGAGACAGAACTTCTCCCTGCTGAAATTATGGGAACTAATTTGGAATGCTCTTCAGGTACCCCAGTGAAGCCAGCCAAGCCAGAATATCTCCGTGCTGAAGCTTTGCGGACGAATTCAGAAAACACCTCGGAGAGCTCAGCGAAGCCTGTTGAGACAGAGCTTCTCCCTGCTGAAATCATCGACATAAATATGGAATGCTCTTTAGGTACCCCAGTGAAGCCAGCCAAGTCAGAACGTCTCCGAGCCGAAGCTTTGCGGATGGATTCAGAAAAGTCCTCAGAGAGCTCAGCGAAGCCTGCCGAGCCAGAACTTCTCCCTGCGAGATCCCGGAGGAAGAGTTCGACAAGCTCATCAAGTAGCTCGTTGAAGACAGTCGAGCCAGTAATCCTCCCTGCTGAAATGATGGGAGCGAACTTGTTATGTTCTCCAGATTGTTAGCGCCAAACTTTTGACGCGCACGCGCGGTTGGGGCATCATTGGAGTTATGTTTTTGTGGGGGTATGGAGTTATACAAATTTGTCCTCGGAGTTTGGGTTATATTTTCAACGTCAGGTTACATTGGCTATGTTTTGGACCACCATTTTGGTAGGCGATGTCCCAAAGAAAACACAATTCCATCATTAGTGGAAAGGTTCTACTCTTCAATTGAAATTGTGATTCTTCGTGAGCATATTAAAAGCACTGACAAGGATATCTTCCAGCGCAAGAAGAGCGACAAGATATCCATCCTTGAAGTCGCTTTGTTTTTGAAAAAGTTCACGTTACTCCAACTACTTCTTGAAAACTATAAACCGATATTTAAAAAAAAGATATGCAGAAAAAATCATGCAACGAGCATTTGTAAGAGGTGGTGGAAGAAAATGTGGCCGTGCCTACAAAAGTAAGTTTACCATAAAAAACATCCTGTCATCCAGTCATCATCAAACAGAAACATAAACCAAGTTGGAGATTTGGGTAGGGTTTCTGTACAATTGTCCGAGCATAAACCTGGTTCGGTTAACGATGGTTTTGGGGTGCCTGAGTAAATTGGAACTTATTTGTTTTATAATTTAATGAACGAATTCCTTCTTCTCTTCTTCTTTTAGAGCATTTTTAGCTCGCGAGGTAAATACTTTTACACTATATAAATAACTTTTTTATGTAATTCCTTTATAAATAGATTTGCGACTTTCGCGACTTTTATAAGGATAGGTAGCTAAGGAATATTATTTTAGATTAAAATTGTTATAAATCCGGTGTAAATCTAGTTACAAAAGTTCTTAGATTTATACTACCAAAATAAAAATATAAAAGAACTAAGGCATTAAAGCCTTTAAATCTTTGTAATTCCTGTAAATCTCTATAAGTTATAAATCTTTTAATTCTATGTCCTAGTTCTATACTATAATTTAGTTAGATCTACTTACTGTGACAGACGTGCTTCAGGTAGAACTCAGAACAATTAACACTCTATTCTTAGGACAAAAGACGAGGAAAGAAGGAGAGCTCGAGAGAGCTGGGAACTAAATACAGGTCGTGCGCGCTAGCGCCTCGCTAAGCGAGCATGTGACATCCAGCCCTCGTGACCATAACCGTCACACTTACCTTACTAAGGAGTACCTCGATAAATAACCCTCTAAATATACTATATACGTATACGCTATACCGCGGGTATCATTAGCGTACTTTATTAGAAGACGCGAGATCTAAGATAAAAAGAGGAAGATTACTATATATATTACTACTGTAGGAGCCTAGGCTACTACTAATTATTTTCGGAGTAATTATCTTCAAACTCTATAGTATACTTCGAAGCTTACTAGAGAGTAATAGATAGTAGAACTACTTAAAGAATACCTAAAACATATAAGAGATAATCTCTATATATTTTAAGATACCTTCAAAACCCTTAAGTAAATACTTAGGTAGAAAGATAGTCTTATACTAACTTAATATATAGTAACGATAGAATAGCTTAGTATATTTTTATATATAGTTATAAACGACTTATCCTTATATGAACTCGTAGAACGCTTTTAAAGGTAAACAAATCCCTATAATTTAATCAGATATCTACTTACTTTTCTAAGGAGTATAGAGATAGTTTAGTATACTTATTATAAGATGGTATAGATATTACTATCTAATAGTAACTTATATATAATTCTACTATCGCTAAATTAGACCTGGAATAAATACCCCTATAAATTAAGCTTAATTTAAAGAATTATCCCTAGTTTAAGGATTATATTAGAGTAATAGATAGTACATATATTCCTATCATACTATATAATAAGGAATAATTCGTCTTTCGAGATAGACTTAGTAACTTATCTTAAAATATACTAGCTATTTATATATTCGATATACGATTTACATATATATTATCTAGGTAGGAGGAAAGTATAGTAGACTTAACTTTATAGGTATACGCTATATGTTAAGGAGCTATATAAATACTAAAGGGGAAATATATTCTCGGCGACTATAGCTTTCCTAGCTTAGTAGAATGTTGTAACGAATACTCAAACTGGCTAACTAAACTTGGCTGGGTGCTCGCTGGTTGGTATGCTATGATAAGAAGAAGACTATCGGGTTGTTCACTTGGAAGTGAACTCGTTACTTTTATCAAAGATGTCAAACTAATATGATAAGATTGATAACTAAGTTGAGCACGAAGCTCCTATCTAATGGCAGAAGTGCCAGTCTTATATAGAACCTTCGTTCTCTGTGGTCGCCATGGTCGACCTGGTCGACCATGTCGCTCGTCACGATGAGCACGAAGCTCCTATCTAATTGCAGAAGTGCCAGTCTTATATAGAACCTTCGTTCTCTGTGGTCGCCATGGTCGACCTGGTCGACCATGTCGCTCGTCACGTGATCCCTAGTCCAAGGAAATCCTTGGATCGCTTAGCTAACCTAAACGATCCTCATTTGCTATAAGTCTATGGATGGTGCTTGACCTGTCAGGACGCCGCCTGGTCTTCACTAGTCACGTGTGCACGTGATTCGTGACATATTGATTTAGTCCTCAGTTCTCGAATTCCTAAAAGAGAGAATTTTATACTAAGATTTTTTAATAGCTTTACTATAATTATAGAGGATATACTTAATATTATTCTTACTACGGTTTATATTACTATAATATCCGAGTAAATATACTCGGTAGTACGGACTACCTAACTAGGCTAGTCCTACCTATATTATCGCGGTATAACTTCTATACCTTTAACTCGGTATATATTAATAATAGGAATAGTCTAATACTAAGGTTTAGCCTCTTCTTATATTATACCTTATATTTAATAATAATGTTAAACTAATAGTTTACAATAAATATATTTAGTAGATAGGTATAAGGTATATATATAGTAAGAATAGCGCGACTAGATTTTATAGAAAGGTTAATTCGTAAGTAGAACTTATAATTTAACTTCTTATTCTTATAATTTAGTATATATTACTTTTAGTTTTATTTAATAATATTAAAAGATAGGTTACTATTAAAGAATATAAACTTAGTAGCCTATTTAGCTTTCTTAACTATAGTTTATTCTTTACTAGCTTATAGCTCTACTACTACCTCGTCGAAGGTACTATTAGCGCTAGCTTATTATTATTATACTAGCTATTTCTTAATATTTCGATAAGGTTCTGGAGGGTTAGTTCGAAGCTTTATATACAGCTAGCCTACTAGTATAATAGCAGTAGTAGTAGTATTAGTAGTATAGTAGATATAGTTATAGTAGAGTTAAAGGGAAAAGGTATTATTATAATAGAAAAATATTATTATAGTAGTAAAACGCTATAGCTTTAATTTACTAGAAAATAAGTATAGATATATATAGAAAGTAGTAAAGATATACTAATAGAAATACCTCTACTTTTTAAGTAATACTAATAAAACTATTCCTTTTTCTGAAGGTATAAACTAAAGGGTAGTTTTATTACTTCTTAAATATATAAAAGGTATTTAAGAACTTTCTAATAAATTAGAAGATAGTTTAGTTAATTACTATATTAAAAGTTATTATAATAATTTATAACTAGTTATATTAAGTTTTAATAATTATTAACTAAATATATTAATTATAGTAGTAGTTAAGTTAATTATATAATAGTATAGTTATATTTTAATAAAAGTTAAATAAACTTATTTATATTTTACTATAAAGTAAAAGTTAATATTTTATTAATTATAGTCTTTATTTAGTCTTTTACTTTAAATATATTTATACTAGAATAATATATTCTAATTAAATAATCATTTAAACTATAATCTATTTAATAGTTCTTTAATAGAGAAATAACTTATAGAAATAATTTATAGTTTAATAAAGAATAAAAGAAACTTTACTTAAGTACTCTTATAATTAATATCTTTTAATACTAGTAAATATAATTATTTACTAATTAATAGTAGATAGAAATCTATATATTCTAGTATTATACTCTAGGTATTATAGATTATAGACCTTAGAGAATATAAATTATTATAAAGTAAATAATTCGAATATTTTCTTAATTTTAGCTTTATTTATATAAGCTACCTTATATACGGTTATCTATAAACTACTATAGGTATTTATAAAACTAATACATTATATCTAGATTTTCTAGAAGGTTAGAATCTAAATACCTTATAGGAAAGCCCGGGGCTTTTATAATAGTTATATACTTATTACTAATTAGCCTATATTCTAGGAGCGTTCTAGGAGTATTCTAACTTAGTAATTATTCTAAGATAAAACTATTTATTAGCTAAATAGTTTTTAGTTAAATATATTATACGATTATTGTTATAAGTAAGTATTTAGATTTAAAGAATAATTATTCTTTATAACTATCCTAGGATAATTCTAGGATAGTTCTCGAGAATTTTCTTAGATAATAAGAGAATTAGAGGTTATATAAATAAATATAAGTACTTGGTACTACTCTTATAGGCTTAACCTTAACGCTATATAAATTTAGGTTTTAGAATCGCTTAATTCGGGCGATTTTAATAGGCGCGCCTTATTTAGGCGCTATTACAAGTAGTTTTATTACGTACGTAGTTACCCTAGTACGTACCTAGTATACCTATAAGCGGGTAAGGGTAAGTATAAGTATTCCGAGTCTTAGTATACTACCTACTAGATAGCTAGGTAATGGTTCTAGAACGTTCCCGGAACGCTCTTAGAATAGTTCTCTACGGGAATAGGAAAAAGTTCCTTTTTTATTCCTTCTAAATTATACTTATATACTTATTTTCGTACCTTTTATATACTAAATTATAATAACGTAACTAAAAAGATATACTAATATTAGTAGAAATATAAATAGGTTAATTCGGAGTCTTCTAGTATTTCTTATATATTTTTCCGAGTTATATAAAGTGAGAAATCTACTATATAAAATAGTATCTCCTCGGTATAAATTCGGAAGTTTTTTCCGTTCTTATAAAGACGGTCTTAGGACGGTTACTAAAAGATAGAACGATTATCTAGGGTAATAATTAATATTAAAAATAATTAGGAAATCCTTAATTATACTTATACTATTATAAATACTAATAGTTCTATTATATAAGTATAATACGATAATTAAGGGAGGGTTATCTTTTCCTAATACTTAAACTTTTTTAATTATTATATTATAGTGTTTACGACGGTCGCAAAACCCCCGGGCTCTCCTATAAGGTACTTAAAACCTATTTCTAATTATACTAGACCCTATAGATTATATATTTCAATTCTAAAATCAAATATTTGAAACTTTTCTTCATTTCCAACTTTGTCTATATAAGCTGCCTTAGGCAAGTTTACGATTCCGATCTTAAGTAAGGTGGGGGGGGGATAGGGGTACTGGTATTACAGGTATAGTAGTAAAGTAGTAGTAAATATGTAACTTTTGCTATTTGCGATTATCTTGTTATTGGTCTAATTGTACGATTGGTATGCCGAGGGTGTTACAAGGAATGACAACACCTCAGCTTCAAATAACCCAGACTTTCGTTGCTTTCTTAGAATGGCATCTACCGTGAGGCTCTACAGAGTCTCCCATTTTGTGTCTGCACACCTTGATCCCCATCCTCCACAACCCAATCCTCACTTCCCACCGCCGTGGTAACCTAAAAGACACCCTCCAGGTCCCACTTGTCCTTCAACTCCCTTAGTCTGGGATAATTTTCACCGTAAAATGCGCTCTGCCAATCAGGCTCCCCGATATCCGCTTCATTCAAGTAGCTGCCACCACCTTCTCCGTTTGGGGCAATCCTTCTCCAAGGTTCCAACGCATCCTCTAATTCAGCCGATGCTGCACCCATCTCGGCAGGTGTGGCATCTCCCGCGACATTGATACCTAGAATTAGAAACGAGATAGCCGTTCTCCATGCGGTATTGACTGCGTTGGAGACATGAGCTCGGTTACGTGGTGTTTGGTGGTATCCACCAAGGCGATAGCCGCTCTTGCTGCTTTCTTGAATAGCAGAAAATGTTTGATTGAATTTGACAGGATCCTCCCAATTTGCTCGCGGGAAGAGACGGTTTCCTGGTCGAGTGGTCCAGCCCCCAACTGCTCCGCTTCCAGGAGGCCAGGCTTCATCAAATGCAGGCCAAAATTCTGGGTAACTCTTCGTTGCTGGTGTGAAAGGAATACCCAAGTGACTGAGTTTCTGGAACCAAGGTTGTACTAGGTCGTTGAATGAGGCGATCGTGTGGTTTAGTGCCCAGAAGGGCTTCATATCCATACTGTAAGTCCCGTTTGTGTTGTATATCCAGAAATATGAATAGGTACCTGCGTCTGTGAAGGGAATGAAAAGTTCGAAGTAGGCTCTGACTCCGAGCCAGAATGCCTCTTTGCCGACTAAGGTGGAATTGAATGAGAACGAGGAGAGAGTCACTGGGAGTTTTGGGTGTACACGGATTATTATCGAGGTTACAATTGCGAAGGTACTTCCTCCTCCGCCACGAAGTGCCCAACAAAGGTCCGGGTGGCTCATTTGAGAGGCAGTGATTTTCTTTCCATCTGCGGTTACAGCTTCGAGGGCCATGACCTAGAATATAGACCCTAGAAATTAGTACGTCTCCCCAAGAAAATTATATATTCATTATATACAATCTTTTGAAGTATTGGCGCCTGATGATCCAAAGTAAAATATAAAACGTACTTGATCTGCGGCCATTCCATAGATACCAGAGAGTAGCGTATGTCCTCCTCCAGCAATATACCCACCGGCATAACCCACAGTCTATTCCGAGTCAGTTTCTGTAAAGTTCGATGGAGGATTCCCAAGCATTGGAAAGAAGGAGGGCCAAGGAAGCTCACATCACAAATACCACCAAGTGCCGTAACACCGTGCCTATGAGCGGCCAGATACACTTCTCTGACCGTGACTCCAGCACCCAACTTTAAAGCCTTTCCTTCATACTCTCCTACTTTATAGTCATCAATAAGTTCAATGTCCTTCAAACTATGCGTCCAAACACTCAAAGCCCCCGCACCGCCTGACTTGCCCAAATAGCAATGTCCCGTATTTTTAATCACCAGCCTGATGTTAGCATTACGAGCGAAATTGACCGCCAATTGTATCTGTGCAACGTTACTGATATTGACGGCATAAGCTGGATATCCACCAAGTGTACAGGTCCCATTCAGGTTACTTGTTGGCAGGCAGGTACGACCTTGGAAAATTTGGAAGGCAACGGATGTCGGATCTGCTTCATTGGTATAGGGGTTAACAAGAATTAGAGTGCTTGAAATAGCGAGAGAACCTACTGAAGATAGGGATTCGTCCAGTTTGCAATCACAGCAGCGCATTTTTCCGAATCGTACAAGCCCCAGTTCTTGTAGCAGGGAGCTGCAATTGGAGTGGTAGGAATTAGTGCTCCCCCCAGAAGATTATCGAAAGCATCCCATAAATCTTCTTTGGGCCACGACTTGTCCCCTGGGAATAATTTGCAGGATCCATTTTTAAGCATTGCTTTGGGACTATCTAGATCACCAAAGGCAAAGAAGCTACCATACTTTGCTGTTTTCTCCTGCTCTCTGACTCGTTGTACAAGTTCTTCCGTTAGCTGGAGTCTTTCATATTCAAACAATGTTGCGCCGGCATTTGGAGAGTCTGGTGGGAGTAAAGATGCTACCGGAATTATTGACTGTGACTGGGCGAGGAGCGGTAGGGGAAGGAGGAGTGACCTTGCCCAGAGAAAAAGTATGAACAAGGATTTCGAAGGAGCCATAATAAGATTCAAAATTTCCCCTCAAGGGAAACAAAAAAGGAATCAAAGAAATTACTGAGATTTCTGATGGATTCAAGAGATTGATAGAAAAATCAAGGTAGATGGAAAAAGCCTGGCGGGGGAAATCTGACCACCCTTCCCGAGGTGATGAAAGTTGCAGATCTTGGTAATAGTATCGCAGGTACAGTATGCTAACAAGTGGTTAGAATGCACATAAAGAAATCACACCGGGTAGACACAGAAAGCGCTATATACGATGCTATTCCGCTCGCTTTCCAAGCCTTATTTATCCATATTACAACCTATCCTCCTTCTCTTCCCCGCTTTCTTCGTGTCACAACACAGATTAAATAACGATAACTTGCGATGTCTCGTGATTCCGCTCTGAAGTAAGAACGTAGCCAACATCAAAGTGGATGAGAATAGGCATGAAGTCGAGACAAGCACTGTGGGGCGCTCTGAATCCGACTCAAAGTTCACAGAACTCGAGAAAAAAAGTGCATATATTGTGTTTTCTTATTAAATGGGGTTGCTGTTATTATCAGCACCAAAATGATGATTCCATAATCTATTAACTTATTCCCAGCAGCAATATTCCACATTAATCCACCTTATTAACATAAAACACAAGAGAAGCAAAGCCGAAAAGATTTTACCAGATATACACGGTAAATATAAAACCATTCACATTCAGCCCCCGCAACGCCAACACAAAACAGGAGGGAGGTCTTATCGAGCAGGCATTACTTAGAATCTGGTCCCAAATTACCATTTATATCCTTTGAAGCAGACTGTACTGTCTCGGGGGTGTATCTAAACCCAACTGAGATCATGTCGCTCTCGTCGCTGCTGTCGTTGTCTATGTGTGGTAGGAGGTCTTTCTCTTCTCCAAACTTGGGTAAGTTCTCACAGGTTCCGTTACCAAACGTGGACTGAAGAGGAAGGATTCTGCCTTGTTCGGAACTGATAAACTCGCTAAAGGCACTGGGAGCGTTGTCGAGTCGAGTAGGTTCTTCGGCCATGGATGTCAAACTTCCGTCCTCGGCCTGTACAACCAAGAACGCTTTCTCTCTGTAATCTCGACCATTGGTATGTGTGCTGCTAGGTAATCCGTCGATGAGCCTGGTAAGTATATGTTGCTTGCCCGTACCAGAACAAGTTCTTCGGTAAAGATGTCCATCCTTCGGCGACTGGCGATCTGCTCTTCGCTGTGGCGTGCACATCTGTTGTTGAAGGATAAATAGGAGAAATGCTACCATAAGTCCGATAGCTGCCCATTCTGTGACGCGCATTACCCTCTTCATTCCTCTTTTCATTCCTCCTTGGGAATCAGGCTCAGTCTGATACTGGAGAAGTATACGCTCCTTATACACATGCGGAGGGCCAGGCCAGTAGTGTTTGGGGGTGGTCCGGTGTTTATCATCACCATGACAGAAATTCTCGCTGATCTTTCCGTACAGAGAATGTGCTGCTTCGCGTGCTTTGCCAGCGGCTGGTCTGACAGTACACTTTAAACTATCGCAAGTCATAATGTCTGAGCTAAAGTGACGCTCAATGGTGCACTGTGAGCTATCGCAGGTCATGATATCTGGGCGAGAGTGGCGAGGTGTTTCTTGGGTAACATATCTCTCCTTTTCAAATAGCGGATTTTCCAACTTGGTCAGTTGCAATCGCATTCGGGGAAGCTCCTCGTCTGGGTTGAAACGTGGTATCGGTCCTTGCGTATTGGTGTTGGCGGCATCTAGCATTGAGACCGGGAGAACTGCTGCTGTTGTGAGAGCCGGCGCAAACAGCAAAGCTGCTTTGACGAGACCGCGCATCTTGTTTGAAGCCTATGGATTTTGTCCGGATGAGGAGGGTAAATATAGATAAATGGCTTACGGAAGCACAGGCATATATTTAATCGACGAGGAAGCAAAGAGAGTGAACAGAGGATTGGGAGTCATGGCGGGGCAATGGGTTTGATAACAGCAAACCTGGCCGCCTAGTCAATACTTTATCAAGATTAAAGACTCCGTTTGCATATAGTGGACCCGTTGGGCCGAGAATACTGTAAGATTACATGAGCATTATTATTGGTTCAGCCAGGAAGCGTTGCTCAAGCAGAAGCTTTGTCATCCAACTCTTTGGAAAGCCTTGTAAGCGAGTGGAGTTCTTACAAGGACTTGGGGGGGATGAACCGATGAGACTCCCAAATATCCGAACTTAAATATAAACAGCCTACCGGTATCACAGCACTCAGCTGCGCAAGGAAGCCCCTAGGAATTGAGGTTCACAAAAGCATAAATCCAGATGAACACACTGGATGCCACACTGCATGATACAGTAATATTATTATTATCCATAAATTGGTGTATATTTTCATAAATGATGCTGTGCGGCTTCACACTGTTACAAGATGGAAATTTATGTTTTGAGTTATTTGCGAACAGATCGCCTCGTCACCACGGCCACGGTTTCGTCTCAGCTACATGCATCCTTAAGAGTGTGGAGTTAGTAGATAGGAAGCATATGAAACTTATTCCCGCTACAGTACAAATCTTCGATATCAGTGTTCTCAATCTAATATGCTGATCAACTAGTTGCCATGTTATTATTGAGAATTATATGTACTACAGTAGTACCTAGGTATATATTGTTGCGCACATTTTGGTACTGTGGAATCTGTATGAGAACTGCCCAGGGTTGATAAAGCTTCACAAATTAAAAACGACAGGGTTTTTGTGAATTCAATTTCCAGTACAATTCATATAGTTAGTCGCAAGACAAGACACATAGAGTAAGACTTGCAAGAAATGCTCTCAGAGATCAACCAAAATTGGTACGGTACCAGGTACTCGTAGGTTTTCGAATTTCCGTCCTCGAGACCTTACCCCTCCCTCCCCTTAACCTACCTCGCCTACCTGTACCTGCCCTACCTCGGTACCTGGTGGCGGTACAATTCATGCCATGGTCACGTGTGTCGATGCGGGCCGATGAACTAACTATCCCTGTAATATCAGAGCGGCAGCAACCAAACCTCAACCCACGACAAACACCACTTCACAGCTCCATAATGGTAAGCCACATCTCGCAGATGCTCATTTTGGTCGCGCATTATCTGCGCATCTCTTCATATCAAGAAATCCATCCTAACCAGTTTGCAGCTTCCTCTCGGCCTTCTCACAGCCGCCCAAGGCCACCCTATGCTGGTGGAGCTCAAGAACGGCGAGACTCTCAACGGACATTTGGTTACATGCGATACATGGATGAATCTCACGCTCAAGGAGGTGGTGCAAACGAGTCCGGTGATTATTCCACCCTCATCTATCCGACAGCGCGTCTCGCGGATTGACACCTTCAGTTCCATCAAGCTTGGCTAATATGGGTTTCTAGGATGGAGACAAGTTTTTCAGGTTACCGGAGGTTTATGTGAAGGGAAATAATGCATGTTGAATTGTCCAGAGAGGTTTGCGAAATGCTAATGGTTGACATAGATCAAATATTTGCGAGTACCCGATGAGATCATTGATCTGGTCAAGGAGCAACAGCAAGGTCAGCAAAATAGCAACTACAGAGGCCGTGGTGGACAAAGAGGCGATCATCGGGGTAGAGGTGGTGACAGAGGACGAGGCGGTAGGGGCGGAGGAAGAGGGAGGGGGCGGGGCTCATGAGCATAGTGGGGAAATGGGGGGGTGGAAGACGATTTCACGAACCAAAACCAAAAGCGAAAGTCGGAGTAGAAGACTCATAAGAATATTCTCTATGGTCTATGAACGCCTAAGCTATATGCCTAGGGCTAGTGGGACTCGGTTTGAGGTGGGCCGGTACCAATGAGTGTGCCTATTTATTGCTTGCCCAAGGCATTTCCTCAAGCAACATAGCAAACAGCCATCCGGAACCAAATTACACTAACAAACGATTTCAAACCAAACCAAATCTGCTCCTTATTTGACCTCATTAACCTGTGATAGGAAATCTGTATGGATTTAGAGCAGAATAAGTAGTTAAGTCTAATTATCCTTATACCTCGAATTTATTGCATTTTTAACCCTGTTCCTGGTTGGCGAACGTTTTTGACAGGGCAGAAGAGAGCAGACTAAATTTTGTTTGTTGTAATTGCCATTTTGGCTTCCCTCATTAGTGAAGCATTAGCGTTTTTCCCACTCGCAGTTAATATCTACACAAGCTAATGTATTCCCATCTAACGCTCCCTACGTATTTGTCACGAATCACGTGCTCACGTGATACTTGTCATAATAAGAGGCGCAACCCTCGACAGGCACATCCAGGTCTCTTATAGCAAATAGGGATCGTTTGGAGTAGCTAAGCGATCCAGGGATTTCTCTGTATTGTTATCACGTGACCAGTAGTGGTCGCTTGCTCGCGAGCGACCAGCAGCGATCATGGGAATGAGGGTTCTATATAGGACTGGCACGTCTGCCATTAGATAGGAGCTTCGTGCTCAACTTAGTTATCAATCTTATCATATTAGTTTGACATCTTTGATACAAGTAACGAGTTCACTTCCAAGTGAACAACCCGATAGTCTTCTTCTTATCATTGTCACGGATGTCGTAATGAGTTTGATTTAATGTCACGGATGTCAACAAAGGATAAAGTGTATACAGCTTTTGAATCAATTGCTAGAACTAAAACCGTAGGTACGAAGAAATCAAACTAAAGAGAGAAGAGAATCTGAAAGGAGCGAAGTTATTTAAGTTGTTCCAATGCCAAGTCTCGTCACGTGCTTGGCCAAGCGAATGAAATCCTGTCAAATGAAATCCAGCTCCGTCACAATCATAGCATACCAAACAGCGAACACCCAGCCAAGTTTAGTTAGCCAGTTTGAGTATTCGTTACAATTTATTAAAAGCTAATCTAGTTCTCTTAGAGATATAGTATCCTAATAGAAAGGAAGGATAAATTACTTTTATAACTATAATATAATAAGCTATAAAGAGTGTAAGTATTATTAATAAATTTAATTAGATAATATATATTTAGAATTATATTATACCTAAGGTTTAATAGAAAGTTAATAAGCTATAGTTAGGAGCGAATAAAATAGGTTTAAGTTAATAGCTTTATAAGCTATAGTAGATTAAGCTTTTACTTAAATAAACTTAAGCTAAAGAGAAACGTAAGAAGGATAAAAGACGCCGAAATTATATAGCGGAGGCCTATAAGGATTTCTAAGCTTCTAAATATAAGTTCTAGGATAACTTCCTAAACAATAGCTTTCGAGTAAGGTAATAAAATAATAACTCTTAATAAACTAACTAGCCTAATAACTTTTAACCTAACTACTAATAAAATATAAATTTAGATTATTTATATAATACTAAGTTATACCTAAACCTAATATATAGAAGGAGGATTTAAAGGATTAGAATAAGGATAAGAATAAGTTAGAGGAAAAGAAGGATACTAAGCCTAATAGATTAAGGTTTTAGGATCGACTAGATAATAATAATCGTTACTTTAATAATCGCGGAAACTATAGAAGATAAGGAGATAATTATTAACCTCTATTTAATTATAGGAATTAAGAGAACTAAGGTCCTAGTTAAGGAGGATTCTATATATAACAAAGTACTTAAGGACAAGGAATCTATATTATAGAGGAGGACTTTAGTAATAGTAGTAATAACTAAGGTTATTATAGCGAATAGTCTAACTCGTACTCGAAGACTAAAGATAAAGATAATAGGTATATTTTAATTAATTTAGACGTATAAAGAGATTACCTATATACATTAGAGGGATAAGTACTTTAATTAGCTATTAAACTAGGAACTAAACTATTAGATATATAGTCGATCTTATAACTAATATTAAATATAGATAAAGTAACCTATTAATATTATAACTCGCTATTCCTATCTAATAACTAACTCTATTCGTACCTTCTTTAGTACTAGAAGACCTTATAGGCCGATTTAGTAGAAGTAAGTAAGAAATCTATTATAGATAAGACTAAGATCCTAGTTATAACTTTAAAGGTTTCTCTTAATATAGTAAGTAATAGCTTTATATATAAAGAGTATTAAATTACTACGATCTCTATTTAGTTTATAAAAGACGGAGATTATTATAAAATTTATATAGACTTAGGAACTAGTATAACCCTTATCGATAAAGAATTCTTATCGAAGGTGACTCTATAAGTTAAAACTACTATTTAAGTAAAACCTATTTATCTATAAGGTATTAGTAATACTTTAGTAATTTCTACCTAGTATATACTTTTAGATATATACTTTACAGGAGTAGATACTACGTTAGCTTTAAAAGGTATTATAAAGCTAGTTATTATAAACCTTAAGAGAGAAGTATATATTATTAATAAGCTTATACCTAAAGTACTAATTAGAATAGATATTATAATTCCTAAAGATATTACTTTAAAGCTAGGAAAACACTATACTATAATTAGTAGTTATAGAGTTAATATAAAACCGTTCCTTTTATCTAAGAAACCTTTTCCCTTAATACTAATTAATAAGAATATTCCGGCTTTAAAGGAAGAATAAGCTTAGCTTCTTAAGCCTAATAACTATAATATTAGAATCTATTCCGCCTTAATAGATAATTCGACTACTAATATTATAGTATAAAATAATAGAGACGTTATAATCTATATTTCTATGAATTAGCGTATAGGCTATATATTAGTTATTAACTCTAAATAATACTTTTAAGATAATAATAATAATAATAATAATAATAATAATAATAATAATAATAATAATAATAATAATAATAATAATAATAATAATAATAATAATAATAATAATAATAATAATAATAATAATAATAATAATAATAATAATAATAATAATAATAATAATAATAATAATAACAATAATAATAATAATAATAATAATAATAATAATAATAATAACAATAATAATAATAATAATAATAATAATAAGTACTAAGAACTCTATCTTATTATATTTAAGCCGAGCTAATTTTACTTATAAGAGATCTATTAAAAGAAATTAAGTATTCCTTTAGAAGTATAAATAGTACTCTTAATAATGCAATAAAGATTATAAAGATCCTGGAAAATATACTAGAAATACTCTTTTAAGACAAAGGATATATTAATATTCTTAAAGACCTTTAGATAAGAATCTATTGAAAGGAAAGATAGTAGAACAAGGTTATAAGTTATACTAAGGTTTATTTATTAAGCGAGAAGGATAAGAAAGTTATTAAACATACTATATTAAAGCCGCTCCTTAACTAAGGTAGAATTAAGTATATAAGAATAGTAACTCCCTTCTCCTAGCTAATCTTTATCGCGAAAAGGGTAATACTACATAGTATGGTTAAGTATTAAGCTATTATTAATATTCGCGGACTTAGTATAATAATTTTACTAGACATATATCTAATACTAGTAATAAAGAGTATTATTAATAATTTATAAGATAAGACTAAGATATTAAATTAAGTATTAATACTATAGTATTCTTTTAGTAATAGTAGATTTATCTAGAAAGTAAGTAAATTATAACTTTTATTACTTATAAGGGATAATTCTAGGCTAATTATATTATTATAGGCTATTAAAATACTTCTATATATGCGTAAAGTTAGTTAGATACGTTATTTACTAATCTTCTATTTATAAAGGGTTATATAAATAATAATATTTATATAAGCTAAACTTTAAAAGAATATCTAACTAATTTATAACCCATATTAGATAGATTTATAAAGTATAATATTATAGTTAAGAGTAGTAAGTATTTCTTTAGGTTCCTATTTACTATAGTTCTAGAATATTATATTAATAGTTTTAAATACTTAAATATAAATAACTAAATAAATTATAGTACCTTATAATTTAGAGTTCTCGAAAACCTTTAAAAACCTTAAAACCTATATTAGAATAATATATAGATTATAATACTTTATATAGGATTATATAGTTAAGATTAAACCTTTATAAGTATAAAAAATATTCCTTCTTTAGAAGGCTCTATATAATAGACTCCGGAGGAAATAATTTATAAAATTAATAGTATTTATTTAACCTATAGTAAAAGAATTAAATACTTTTAAGAAAGTATAAAAGAATCTTTATTAAAGATAATTTTAATATATATCTTACTAAATAAGCGAATTTATACTAGTAATCTCCTTTAACTAAGGTAAATAAAGCGTTAGCGTTCGCCTAGTATTAGAGCTTTATAAAAAGGCTTTTAGTAATAGCTTAAAACTTTATTTACTTATATAAATAACTTACTTTTACTTTAATTTATTTACTTATAGTCTTTATTTTCTTAGAGACTAGCCCCTAAACTCTTATAGCTTGTTATACTCAAAAGGTACTTTATATATTAATTTATTAGTATTTACCTTTAAGTAAGTAAAGAAACTATTATTGTAAAACTAAATGTAACGAATACTCAAACTGGCTAACTAAACTTGGCTGGGTGTTCGCTGGTTGGTATGCTACGATAAGAAGAAGACTATCGGGTTGTTCACTTGGAAGTGAACTCGTTACTTGTATCAAAGATGTCAAACTAATATGATAAGAT
>CAJVRM010000533.1:0-12687 GCA_911693285.1 Hymenoscyphus albidus
ACATTATCCACATCACCTACAGCACCTTCAGCACCTCTAGCATCAGCACCTTTAGCATCTCTAGCACCAACTGTACCTAACCAGCTTTCACCAGATCGGCCAGAAGTCTTAATTCTGGCCTACCTAGCTGAAAAAACAGCCTGGCTAGCCCAGCTGTAGGTGATGTGGATAATGTGGGTGATGTGGGTACTGTATCTAATTCAAGGAGAATCTGGCTTTGAGCAGCAATTGATGCTTGTAGTTACAACGGGCAGCTACGGCTACTCATTGTGTGGCCTTGCCTGTGGCATGCAGAGCATTTAGGTAATTGCTTTGCTTTTTTCTCCCCTTTTGAGAGAATGCGGCCTGTGTGAGCAACCTCTGCGTTTACTATACGCTGTCTACCAGCCCATAGAGGGTTAAGTAGTGGCTGTATAGTGCTTTTACGGTCCCAGTACCAGTGCTCATGAAAGTCTGATGGAGTAAGCCCAGTAGTGTCCTTCTTTATCTCGCATATATGTGCACAAGGCAAGCCCATTGCCCGGGTAAAAGCACCAGTACAGGGCAGTAGTGGCCGAGAAACAGTCTCTTGATGTCGTTGTACAAGTCGTAGTGCATACCAAGTGACTACCCCAAAACAGCCTTGATATAGCTTCTTGTCTATATCAAGTGGTGCGCGGTCCTGTAACATACTTATACGAGTTGATACAGCTGTAATTTGGTTGATTACAGCTGCTTCAATAAGTAGCCATGATGAATAGAGGTCCCCCTTGGTTTTTTTGCCCCCTAGGTAGCGCTTAATATATGCATGAGCTCCTTCAGCACGGGAGGTTACTCGTATACCGAAGTGTAAGTATTGATTTGTCCAAGCCTCAACTAAACGCTCCTTTTGACCAGGTTTTAGCCACTCGTTTTGTAGGTATGCCACACACTGTTGAGTCTTAGGGTTTGAGTATTGAGTCTGAAACTCAAGCCAGCGCTTATCAAATTGCTCAATTGTCTGTGCTTGAATAACTATACGCCAGGCAGCCTCAAAAGCCTTCCAATCCTCTTCCCCGACTACATTCTTACATTTAGCAAGTACACATTGGTTTACATGCCAAATACAGAGTAGTGTAGGGGCGTGCGGAAACACCTCTTCTGACGCATTCTTTTGAGCCTGGTCACCGTCTATAACTATAGCTCCAGGGTTAATTCCAAGCTCTTGAAAACATTGGAATCCCCATATAAAGTCTTGCTGTGTTTCACCGGGAAGGAAGCAAAATCCAATTGAGAACGTTAATCCAGAGCTTGTAACACCTATGAATACTTAGTATTATAAGCGTACAAATAAGTCAAAAGCGGTACTTACCAATCATATGTAAGAGTGGCATCTGAAACTTATTTGTCTTATATGTATTATCAACTAATACAACATCTTGATTAGTCTGTGCAAGCTGAATTGACTGTGGATATGCAATGAAGAGGTGTTGTGTCCGGTTCTCTGACGTGACATTGATTTTGAAGTGTATTTTGTTATCTGTAAGGTGCTGAATAAGGGCGTCGTTTGGAGAGAGTCCATGTCTTTGCTCTCTTTTGAAAGAGGCATTCAGGTTATATATGTCGTACGGTTGAAGTGGGGTAGTAGTTATCTGGCGAAGGTATGTAATTGCTTGGCTTGGCTTAATCCCTAAATATATATTAGACTTAAATTATTTCAAGTTACTTTCTATCTTACCTGCATTGTGTAAAGATCTAGCCTGATTTATCTCTGCTTGTGCTAGCTTCCGGTGTGCTGGATGAGAGCTAACTGATTGACTTGGAAGGTGGTTATGTAGACTATACTCTACGCCAGGCCTATAGCGTAACTCCCATTGAGAATTTATACATTCAAGCGCTACTATTGAGAACTGGCAGCCAGTTTTTCGAGTAGTTGTCTGTCGCTTACGTGCTTGTAAATGCTGTTGCGGATGTTTTTCGGATGGTGGTAGGCCGTAACGGTCGCAATTATACGTGATCTTCGTCCTAGGACCGCCATGGATCTTTGTTGACCGTCCAATACGAAAAGCATAGCAATGATGTGCTGCCCAGGCTTGAATTGAAGTATATAGCTCTTCTTTAGAGCTATATATAGCCTCTGGAGGCAGTGGCATAGACGTATGAGGGGTGGCATCTGCTGACGCTGGCTCAAGTGGTTGCTCAGGTGAATGTAAGGGCAGTGGCGACAGCGAGAGTTGAACGTCCATTTTCGCTATGTAGCTATGTCAGGCGTGCATTGATTACAGTCCAAAGTACAGTGCTGGTAGATGTAAATGCGACGCGCGCGCATTTCGGTGGTGGGGGGGCGTGAAAATCCGCGCTTAGTCAGCTCTAAACTGACGCCGGGGCGTCAGTGTATTGGGACCCTCGGTGTCGACCATTGGGATAGAGCCCTTGTCGCGCGCTATGTTCGCTGTGCGACCGCTGCGCTTAGCTATTCAACGACGTCTCATGCCTCTTATAACAATGTTTTCTACGAGAAGTCAAGATATACTTGAAGTAAATCTCATGGCCCCAAAAGCATAAACTCGCATTGAAGTTTTGCACTAATTGTAATTTGCATTTCAGATGTGGACGTTGAGCCGATATTATTTGCGATCAGAAGAGTGTCTATTCGTAGCGACTTCTGAAGCCTCTTGTCAATAATGGTTTCGCTTGCGCAACTTCAGTCTGCGGACTCATCTTATCATGCCAACTTCAAAACTCTGTGGGATGAGTTCTGTATGGTTCAGAAGAGCATTTCACTTATTCTCCTGTGCAACCCAACAACTAGTTCCGCCCCTATGAGGACTGTGGGTCCTGGACAAAGGCGGTCTCACGATGAAGGCGATTCTTCTCTTGAGCCAAGTTTGTTGCTCCAAAAGCAAAATCCATCGCTCAGTAATCCACACACGCTTTCCGAGAACAATTCTAAGCCACGTGATAATTCTCGGTTTTCTCCATCTGAGAATATCTCGGGGAAGATCCCTTATGTTGGTGGGGGTTTAGTTCCCAGCACTAGGATTCCAAAGGAATCGAGAAAAGGACATAAAAAGTCAAGACGCGGCTGCTTCAGCTGCAAGCGAAGAAAGATCAAGGTATTCCCCACATAGATAGATCTCTGCGTTTTTGAAGACCGTCTAACCACTAACGTGGAAATGAAGTGTCAAGAAACACAGCCCTCATGTGAAAACTGCATTAAGATTCAATCATCTTGTGTGTATCCACAACCACAAACCCTATCTGCCCTCCACGAATCCTCAGCATACGCAGCAAACCCCGTTACATCAATCAACCTCCAAGCTACACCTGTAATCTTCTCCCTGGCCGACATGAGACTTTTCCATCACTTCCTTCAAGACGCGTATCCCCACCTTCCTGTCGGAAACGACACCGCATGGACAACACAAGTCCCATTAATCGCTCATCACGTACGTCGTCATACCTGTCTGGCGTCTGACCACTCAATATCCGCTGATCTTCCAGAACAGAACGAGTATGTTATGCATGCAATTCTTGGTATGGCAGCTACTCACTTACAACTCGTTACTGGGACACCACTTTGCACAACAGCGTTGCAACATCGTGTCCATGCTATTGCGGGCTCTAATCAAGCTTTGAGTCGTCCGACACGGACGGGGGTTGATGGTGACGCGTTGTTGGCTTCTTGTTACTTGCTTGTGTTCCAGTCTTCATACATGGCTGACGGTATGCGGGAGTTCTTCCGGATGATTCGAGGATGTGCGATGCTTACTATGCAGTTGAGGGCGGAGAATATACCCATGGCGTTTTTTCTACCGAATAAGTATCATTTTTCTGTTATGCAAGAAAGGCTCGTGGATCTCCCCGTTATTGATGAGAGGCTGGTAGAAAGTGCGAGGAAATCTTTGGAGTTACTACCACATGACCGGTTCGATTGTTGGCATACAGCTTTTTACAACTCTTTGATATCAACACTCGACTCCCTGGCCATCTCGTCCCTACAATGTAAGCTATTATCCAACTTCGCCCTCTGATTTCCATCACAACACCTCAGCTTATTGAATTCGTAGCATACTTCAAATTCCTACTCATCTACCAAGACCTCCTCAAAATGGATACCCTATTCTTCAACAGCTTCCTCGACCACTCGAACCACCTCGCCCACATTCTACTCGTGCACCTTCTTGCTATAGAGTTGATTTTGGAACCAATTATTGAGAGAGAATTTGGGGGTAGGAGACGTCCGATGTCATCCAGATTTCATTTGGACTGGATATCCTGCGCATGCAATGAGATGCCAGTCAACATGCGTCATTATTTGAAGTGGCCTAGTGAGATGGCTGATTTGTTTGGAAGAAGTACTTTGAGGGGGAAGGGACTGGTTTAGTGATTGTGAATGGGATTTCTTGAGGATGTGGATGATTTCTGATTTTTTTGGAGATCGAGAAGGCTTTTGTTGGATGGGTAAAGTGTAGTAAAATGCTGGATTTCAGACACCACTTACTGAACCCTCGTTATCTATCGAGATGATTATGAAAGTGGCATTTATGTCCAACAAGTCAATGTCGCTGTCATGTTGCATCCATAAATAGTAATATAGGCAACGTTCAGCGTTTGGAGTTCCATTCATTTCCATAACCTCTTTTCTGTAGAAGTTCCATAGAATAAAACCACATAACAGGAAAAAAGGACCACCTCTCTCTACTAGACCCGACAGACTCAAAGGAAACTTTGTTTACGGATTATAGGTAGATTCGACATGTATATTTGTATAAGGCATATGGATAACCCTGGAGTACCCTCACCAACCATACTTTGTTGATGTCTAGACCAGCTCACTAGAGGACGTCTCATTAATATCCTGCTCTCCCAACAAAAACATATCTCTAACACTACTCTAGAGGTTTTATTTTCTATGGAATTCTAGAGCATATTCGATGGAAACCATGGCTCCCTTTTAGTAGTGCTCTAAAGGGCTTCTGGAAGAAATGGAACTTTGGAATTCCATGGAATCTTGTTCCATTTGCCAAACGCAGGATATATGTATCTGCCAAGATTAACCGTAGCACAGTTTAACTGTAGCTGGTGTTTACTGAGAACGAATTTCATTAGAACCTGGAGCTGATTTCACCTTTTCTATGTCATTGAGGGGGCCAAAGAGTTGATTCTGTACTTAGGAGCTCCAGGTCAATGCATAGGGGGGATGTCCAGGAAATGACAAGGACTACGGGATCTTGTGATTTATTTGATTACTGGGGGTTTAGTATTAGATTTTCAATCAACCACGCCAACTAAGGTGGCACAAATACCACTTTTCTCCCTGTTGACCGCAGCCATTTCACAAGCACACCTTTATTTTCAAGGATGTTTTCGTAGATCGGGAAAGTACATAAAACCATCGAGATCAGACAGAATCAAGCCCACAATAATCACGTCAAATGCCGTAGGGATCTTATACCCTACAGGCACCAGTAAACACAAGTCAAAGACATTGAAGAAGTGGTAATCAATTGAGAGACTTCTTTCTCGTTTTCATGGAGAAAACATAACCTCTATCTACAAGGGGAACTCAGCATCCTTTTTGTAAAGACAAAAATGATGTTATTTTTGGTCCATATTTCTCGAGCCCATCGGAATCGAAAAGTATAACCAAACCCGCTCATATTGCTCAACCCAATGTCCCTCGAATTCTGTGAATGTGCGTCCAGATACTTCGCCACAGCTCACCCTATGCCAAAGCCGGAAAACAATTAGAGAACCACTAGAAGACCTTTCTCCACAATGAACTCGCTAGTTGTCCTTTCGCAATGCATCCTCTTCAAAAGATTCCAAGAGACCCAATTCCTTGCTGTAAGATTCTCTCACACAATCCGGTACCCAAAGACCTGCCAGAAGCTTGTCATATTGATCAGGCAATTTCTTGTCATACGGATCAATGCCATCAATGCGTCGAATCTCAAGCCCCTTTTTTGATGCCATGTTGTCGTTCATCTTCATATTCTTGAAAAGATCACGCCAAGTTTGAATCTTCTTTCCTTCTAGAACCTCCCGTAAACAATCATTTGTTGTGTGGAATGCGATTGAGATATACTGTAGTGCCATGTATCGACGAATGATCGCAAAAGTCAACGATAGCTCCGATGTCAATGTGTCTGTGAGATCCTTCTCATAAGTAAGTGTGAATGCCAATTTCTTGATTTGGCGAAGTGCCATAGGATGATGACGGGCAAAAGCGGGCAGGGCATTGAGTTCGTCAACCAGCAGGGTAGAGTTTCTCCACATGACATTTCCTACCTCCAACGAGACTTGACGACTGACATGGGAGATACATCTGATTGCTTCGTAAGCATTCAATTCTGCAACAACACACTTGCATGGAAAGTTCTGTCTTGCGTACGGGTGGCGAGCGCAATCATCCTTGGACTTCTGGATCTCACGAGCAGTCTTGCGAATGATGCGAAGTTTGCAGCCAAAGACTGGTACCCACTCATGGTCTGCGATACCTGATTGAGGGTTGCCTTCATATGCAAGTCCGTCCTCCGAATCATCTGAGTCGCTGTCATCCTCAGAATCTGTTAATGTTGGAGATTCGGAATATTCGGAGAGACCTGAGATTACAGAAACATGTTCAGGGAAGGAAGTGAAGAATCCGGATGCAGAGAGATAGTCGTCTGGCTCGGTGGTTCCGTCCATAAATCTCTGGTATACATTGAGGTAGTGGTCAGGGTCGTTTTGAGGATCACCAGGATGAGCATCGGCTGGATATCGTCTTACGATCGTGAAACTTTCATCATCCTCCCTCTTTTGATCCCAGTCCTCTCCGCTCTCCACATAAAAGAAGATGCCGCCTTCAATACCTGTCACTCCATCGACACTGGATTTATCATCAAGCAGTGGCTCAAGAATGAAGCCGTATATCGTATCTCTGACTTCCTGAGGAAGATCAAGCAGTCGAAAGGGTTGCTCAAAACGGTTCCTATCATACAGTACGTTAGCCATGTACAGTAATATTTTCTGACGGGGGTTGCGCCACCTATGCTTATTCGTATATTCTCGATATTTTGCAGCGATGAGACTTTGGTTTCTCGGTTCTTTGCCTTTGTAGCCTTTTCCAGTCCTGAAGTGGAATGACTCCAGATGACTGGGCTCTGTAAAATCGAAGGTACCAAAGCCTTGTGTATGGTCGTGTCTTGCTAACCCGCAAAAGAACGTGATGTTGCCAACCGCCAATAATCCAGCGTCTGGTCGGTCGTGATGAGTGCCCGCTGGATCACTAGATGGATGATCCTCCTGGTCGGTCGAACCCGTAGTGATAGCCTGGTGGCTGTCTTCGTTGCGATCCATCTTGCCACTTTCTTTGCAGAGCGAGGGTGCGCAAAGAAAGCTCAAGATGTGGTTGCCGCGAGAATCTATGGGTTGCGACCAGGTGTTGTACCAAAAGCACAGCCGACCGCGCAACTACGACAAAATATGATCTTTCAGTTTGTGCAAAAGCACGTGGCAACACTTACCCCTCCCTCCAGAACAGAGACCAACCACAATTTTTGTGGCTATTCTGTAATTGTATTCACCTTTTGAAAGCCATGGAACCTGTCCGAAGCTTCACGCATGAGCCATTGTGTCATTGTGACAGAAGCTAGATATGAACATCAATAGCCTCAAAGTGAGGGCTTTTGAAGAGGCTACCACTCCACGTCAGCGATGATGTATCTCTGGGGTACTATTTGGACATGGAGCTTGACTTGAGCAGAGTGAAATCTACTTGCGATAGACAAAAGAATCACACAATGCAGAAATGCCCCCTCATAACATCTCTTTACAAAGGATAGACAACTGCTCAGATTATCATTGATTTCGCTAATGTATCTAATGCAGATATGATGACAAGCAAGTCATTCGCATTTCTGTATAGAAAGGGGAGTTTCTGTCAGAATGAAGGGCAGATGACTTTTCAGTTCTATGACTGTAGTAATCACGCGTCAAGCAGGAATTACCCTGGTCGACCATTATTGAAACAGCTTATGCAGAAAAGGTGAAATACAAGTCACATGCTAGGCAATCAAGTTTGTGAAAGAGAATAAGGTTTTATCTAGGTAGGAGAGAAGGATTTAACGGAGAAAACGAGCTAGTGCGATTACTGCTGTATTGAGTACTCTATCAAAAGATTGAAACATCAGAAGGATGGTGGAATTATGGCAGATTTGACTTCTCAAAAGGCAAATAACTGAGACAAAGAGAGCTAAGTGATAAGGAATAACAGGGGCAACCCCTACTGAGAAGGATGAATGCTTTTTTGCAAGGTAGGAAGCAGGTCAACGTTCTCCTCTCATAGAGGAAGCAAATCATTCTCACTGACGCAGACTCTATCACTTTAAGACAGAAGACCCACTTTCGGCATACCGTTGCGTTACTAGTCGCTTTTGAAACAAAGAAATGGGTGGTATGGAGGTAGCATTGTCTGCCTGGAAAAGGTTAATTAGGTGCTACTTTAGCCGATTGCTGAACATTAATTCCCTCAGTGAGCAAGGTACACAGCCATAAAACAGATTCACTACGTAAGCTTTAGTCGAACTATATGTCCTTCCCCTCTTCTTATGGCCTACAGGAACGGCTCATTTCTGTTTCAGGTTGTCTTGGTAATCCATATATTTTGGAAGGTAGATGTCTCAACTGACAAGGTATTCATTTCCTCGTAAGGAACAGTGCATATCTGGGCTACGAGACCCAATTCCGGTATTTACTTGAATGGTCGCCAGGAGGTAGGCAGTTAGTGTTTGAGAGATATATTGAGTGCGAGATGGCTTCATACTATAGCTTTAAGTGCATACATTCCGCAGTGTTGCTATATCTTGAAAAGGGCACTGCTGCCACCATTCCGTCCCCACTGTCATCAGCCTTGTTGATGAATCTTTCCAAATTCAGGTGTATGACTAAATTGAAAATAAACCTGCAACATCTATAAGCCAACACCTGATCACAAGTACTTAGGAACTAAGGCTATGATGCAGAAGATATTAATGATCATGGAATTCACCATCAGAGATAATTGAGTTCGGTGTATCATAAGCGTAGTACCCCGCCATCATTGGAGGGCTGTGGACACAAGGCTGGGTGGTCGGTCTCGCTAAGCGCCGATCCCCTGCCACATAGGGTAATATAACCTCCAAGCCATTGTCCCGTGATGTTGAAACTTCTCTAAACATCTACGCGTCCGACCTGGATAGTGTGTTGCATGTTTGCACCCACCATGAACAAGATGGCAAGTCGCATGGGCTCAGAGCCAACAGAAAACATGGCGAACAATTGGCAGGACAAGTTCACAGGCTTTACGCGTAAGTTCTTCCTGTTGTTTAACTCATTTCAGGACTGACAGCTGGACAGAAAAGACTCACATACCTGGATTTATTCCCTCCTGGGTCATGCAAATGCCAAATCTCCCCACCATTGATGGTACGCGGAAGCAGTCGTTCGCAGACACCATTTCAGAGGACAGCAGTACTGTAACAAGCTACCATGACCTTGGAATTGACCAGAACGTCAATGCACCCACTCCCTTCTCAACAGCAAAGCTTGAAAGAGGACTGGGAATGCTCAGAGTTGATACCTGGGTTGAGAATCCAGTAGCATACCAATATTTGAATCGCATGAGCAAAGAATACTATCGGTCGCCAGTGTCTCCAGACTATCAACGTCCAGGATATCAATCTCTTACTTCCAATCAACCATCCTCAATGGAAACACTTTTCGTGACTGAAAATGGAGCCCCGCAATTTACCGAGCAACGAGCTCACGAAAAGGCACGAGATGAGGCTGAACGTATTAAGGCACTTTGTGAGAAAGGCGATAGCGATATCTTTAGTCCTTCCCCACTCAATGCCCCAAAAGTCCCATGGATGGGTAATATGGCGCTAGAATCTCCAACCAGTCCTCATTCGGCATCCTCCGCCTTTTCTCCCACGTCTGATGCTCCATTTATCTTTCCTCGACACGTTACAGATAGACAAATCGAAATCATACAAAGACTTGAGATGAGCGCTTTTCCTATTCGCTCTCATCATACACGGGGGTTCGTCAGAGCTCCACAATATGTCAATCGCGATGTTTTGGGAACGATTGAGCCTGACTATACCAGGGGCGGATCATACATGAGACAAGCTGCTCACCCTGCAGGCCCTTTTCAACAGCAGTTGGCTCAATTCACAGACAATTCCGAGAACTGCGCCATCATTATTGAGAACATCTCACCTCATACGAAGCACTGTGATATATTTGATCTGATCCACACTGGTCCTGTCAGCAGCCTCAAGTTAAAGCCTCCACAACCCCCAAAGCACATGACAAGTAAGTGAATGCCAAATCCTGAAAAACTTCTAAAGATAGAAAGGAAGACAGAAAGAGTGACTAACACCATTCTCCAGTGTCAGCTTTTGTAGCATTCACCAATCCCGTCGCTGCCCAGCGGCTTGTTGAAATGTCTCCTCTTGTCCAACACAACAGAAAACTTTGGGTCCGCTACAACACCACAAATGGCGGTACAAATGCAATTCCAAGTCTCTACATCACCCGCGTCGTCGTTTTGAAAGGTCCACGCGATATGATGAGCCGTCCCTGGTGGATCCAATACTTTAACAACATCTGCAACGTTCAATGGGATCGATATCTCAACCTTCGCTGTGATATTCCAGGTTATGCAGCTTTGGAGTTCCGGTTTTCAAGAGTTGAACAGGCAAGAACTTGCATGACCCATGTACAGAACGATCCTGTGTTTGGAACTGGTATTATCAAGGCCCGATTTGGCAGAGATCCTTGTGATGGTCCAGGATTTACTGGCAACAACTGAAACCTTTGAAAGAGGTAATGTAAGTTTGCTCGCTGGATTGTTTTCATATTGCACCCTTCTTTTTCTTTTTGAAGTTTGGTACGATTGGGTGTGATAGAAGGTTTGATTTTTGACTCTTGATGAGCGTTCGATCTTGGTACGATACCATATGATACGATAACTTGAAAGCAGACCACGAAACACAGGAATTGGCAGAGCCATTTTGATAGATTGGAATCATTGGCCCAGAGCCTGCTCTCTACTTCTTTCTTTCTTTTGTTTGCTTGGAATGTTCATTGGCAGATTCTTTCTGAACAACGAAGCAGAGTCTGAACAACGAAGCAGAGGAACTTTATTGGCGTTGTAAGACAAGACGAAACCATACCAAATAATTCTGCGATAGCACACACAGACATGTATGTCCTCTAGATGAGAACACGAAAGACAAAACTTTGTACGTACTCTAGATGAGCACAAAATTGAAATGCTTTTCTTTGTTCTACATTTTTGAAATGCGAGTGATATAGCAAAATAATAAGCAGTGGAGACCAAAATAGATAAAATCCCTATATGCTAATATACCTTCACACGTAAAACTTTGAGGGACATGTAAAATATAAACCAGTAACCATCAACCACACGACACCTTTTTTCGTAGATTGAATTTTTGGTTCTAAAACGCTCAATCTCTCTTACTCTCCCTAATAAGCTGAATTCCTTCCATGGAGACTCCTCTAAGGAGGCCTCCGGCCACGCCTACGCCCCTAGGAAGGGGTATAGGGAAAGGGGGGGTACGCCCAATTCTTCCCCTCCCCAACATACAACAACAATTTGTCTCTGGGACCACTGAAGCTCTAGAACGTGGTGCTATAGGCCAAATCTTCTTTGGAGGCACCGCAAAAGCTGTAGACCACCACCTAAGTACTGCTCTTGATAGAGCACCTCCGGACCTCTTGCCCTACCTCAGGGCCTTTTGTACACAGGTGGCCGACCTTAGCCTAGCCTTTCACCGAACATACACCTCAGGGGCCCCGCCTCTACTACATTTAGCTCCTAGAGCCCCCAACAGGTGTAGGGACGACCCTACATCCCCCTCGACTTCATCCCCCTCTCTGGCCCCTGTGGGAAAAATTTCTTACGCACAGACCATAAAAGATGCCTCAGCGCCTGATACAGCAACACCACAAAACCCCCTACCTCCTCCTGTCACTTCGAAGCTACAGAAGAACAAGAGATCCCTAGCCAAATCTGACCTCAGAGTCTTTATCCGACTACCTCTAGACGCTCCTGAAAGGAAACACTCTGCTCTAGCTATCTACCTTGCTCTCTGCGACCCAAAAATTGGCTGTAGCGAGCTTGTACAAGAAGTACTGTCAGTTAACTCTGGCTTTGCTATTGTACCTAATAGCAAGGAAGCCCGAGCCACCCTCTTATCAACAAAAAAGGCCTTTATTCAAACCCTGTTCCATGCAGCCAGAATAGAGGCCTCGCAAGACTGGGCAGTATTCCGTTTATCAGGGATCCCTCGAAGTGTTGAAACAGTCCAGATCAATGAAAAAGGAGCAATTATATCAACCCTCATCCCTACTACTCCTAGTGTAGTTACTGCGGCTATAGAAGAGCGAATGAGAGTAATACCTACAAAGGTTGACATGGCTACGAGCTCTCTCTCTGACGGGCTGTTCTACACCTCTTGGATAGTATTCTTTGAGGAAAAGGACACAAGGGCCCCTCACACCATCCCTGAAATGACGTCTCTCTTTGGAAGAAGAGCCTTCTTTAAGCGTCTTACTAAAGTCTCTACTGTTACACAGTGCTCTAAGTGCTGGGTGTGGCATAACTCAAGGAACTGTGGGAAGAACCAGCGTTGCCGCCTATGCGGTACCACTAAACACTCTGAAGCCTTCCAC